>JAUESH010000015.1:22322657-22363863 GCA_032275165.1 Synergus magnus
TATATAAATCCTTTGGAACACTCTGAGCAGGTATTACTCAATTCAACTAATTTCAAGTGAAATTCAAATTAGTGCAGTCAAGAGAAGACTCTTAAAAGAAGACCTCTTGGACCCAGCTTTTAGGGCTTACAGCTCAGTTTCCACTTTCCAACTTTCATCACATCCGCCTAGAATTTTACCTTATCTGCATTCTTATCCTGTCTTGACCTTATTTCGTCGACGGATGAGGGAAAGAAGCTATGACATCTTCAGGTCGAAGATGAAAAGGTTTCCACCCTCTTTGTGTTTACAGATTTAGAGATTTCAATCAAATCAAGCAATCGGGAATATTTTTACTATTTTTCTTTTAATCAAACCGGGAGTTCCCCTAAGATGAAAAAAGATATTTATCAATTTTATAAATCTTTTTGCTGACCTATCTTTACAAGAGAAGATTTTTTTATAGATGCTCCAAGAAAGTGCGAAAAAAAGAAGTTGATATAATGAAACTGTATATATAGGAATAAGAAGAAAAAAGAATGCAGTCAACTTGGGACCGGAACATTGAGGACTCAAACCCACAATAACCCATTGTCAGTCGGCAAAGTAGTTTCCGATATCTGCCGATAAATTCAAATACCCCAACCACCCTCTCGAGCCACACCCGCACACGTGCGACGACAGAAAATCGTTAAGGATGCTGGAGACGCGACAAAGTTTCTCAAAAATGAATACCCATCAGGACATACTCTAGTTTCAAAGTTTGGAACCAACATTTATTTGAACACGGTTGTGTTGACGGCCGAAGTCAATACACTAGATCACCTTGTTATTTGCTTATATATTTGTTTCCTTTAGCTTTTTCTATTTCCTAAATGAATGTTCACTGGAGGTTGGTGCGAAATCTTAACACAGATAAATGTTGTCCTGGGGTCTGTGTGTTTTATCGACGGTTAATTTCATTTTTTCTGGGTCAGCTAAGCAAAGATCTTCCAAGGTTTTTAAATCGAGAAGGAATCTAATTACACATGTGGTTGAACCTTCAATCAGGCCAATTAATCTGAACCTTTGAATCTTGGGATTAATGTAATGTTAACAAATGTCACATTGAATTTCGATATCATTTTTGTCCCTGTACAAAACACACCCAATATAACCACCACAAATGTCAGGTAATCGGTTGAATTCCGTTCGACTGCATTCGACTTTAAAGAATGCTCGAGAGATACGGATCAAATTCGAATTTCGAACTTACGTCGAGAACTGCAGGAGAATAGTTGCTGCTATTGCTTCTGTTGGGAAAACGAGCGATGAATATGCCTTTGAGATTGAGAAACTTTTGGAAAATCTTTCTCACGCAGTGCATGTATACATTTAATTTTTATGAAAAATTATGTTCATAAAATCTCACAGAAGCAAAAGAAATGCATTCAATTTTCAACAAGCATTTACAGATAAAGTACTGAATATAAAATCCAAAAATAAATTTTAATTCAAAACGTTATTTTCCAGTGTCCGTTCAAAGTTGAATGCATTTCTTTTGCTTCTATATGAGATTTTAGAAAAATAATTTGTTATAAGAATCTCTTTAGTACGAAAAGTATGGTTCCATGCATCCCCAAAGGTTGAATCTGACCCTTCAACCAAAGCATTAATTCTAAGTTTTCAACCTTCAATATATAGGGATGCTCTTGTGAGTTCTCTTGAGTAAAAGTTCTCTTGATAAAAAGAGCAAAAGTTCATGCATATTTTATTTATGTCTTCTTAAGTTTTGGTCGAAACGCTTTCTTATCCAATGAACATTATTATTTAAGACCTCTCTATATAAATAATGGTATCAGTTATTCATCAACATTAATTTCCTCAAATATATTCTGGATTAGTGTGGTTTCAAATAAAAAAATTTATATGAAAATACTCCGAGAAGCTTCTTCCATTAAAAACGTTACAAGCATCCTTTCTTGATATATTTTAAGCTCAAGATTTTTTCCCCTTATAAAACCTGTAGTGCGTAAAAAATATCTATTTTTAAAGCAGAATAAACAAAAGATATGGGAAAGAATTAGTTTCTTTATGAAAATAAAGAAATAAATCTGAAATTGAGGAAAATTTATTTCCACTAGAATCTAGAGAAAAAGGCATATTTTTTTACGATAATTCACTTCCAATCAGTCGATGAATACTCTCAGATGATTCACGCCTTCCAGGCGAAACGAGATCGATACTGCATCCAATCACGTAATACAGACTGGAAATCCCTGGGCATTCTATAAGAAATACTCATGCTCCTTACTGGAGTTTATACGCCGTTGAAGAGATATTCTCTGAGGAATTCATGGTTTCCAAGTGATGTGTAAATGAACCCTTGGTTTCTTTTCAGAAACCGAGAAATCACCTTTACGAAGAAAACTTTGTATAAAAACTTATTAAGCCAACTTTTCACATCATATCATATAATTGGATATTATAAAAAAATTTTAAAATTACTTTTACAAATTCTTATCTTGTTCCTAAAAATGGTTTGAATTTTTCAAAAAACGGTGAATGTATCTATATAATAATATCATTATAATTTCACAAAACAATAGAGTTAAAAAGTACTTTGGAGCTGTAACTTGAAAGCGATGGTTTATTACATCAACTTTTATTATAGAGCAAGGTGTAAATTGAAATGATAAAGTCTTAAAAACTGATTTTAAAGTTAATGGTTCAACGACGAAGGAAAAGTAGAGCGCAAACTTCTTTTTTATGAAAGCAATATTAACGTATGGCTTTAAACATTATCCATAAATTTTAGATTTAATTTTTAAACAAGCAACACGCTTTCCTCTCAATTACATATCTTTTTGCTCCAACTTTAGATCTTACCCCTTTAAGTAATTAAGGGCGCACGATGTCTAATTTTCTTCGTCAATTGAAATCAATATTTAGTCCGCATCGTGAATACGACTTTATTAATCAATAATTATGGCCTGGGTTTACCTTTGATAAATATCCTGAAATAGAATGAAATTCAGCTAATTATTTCCCAAGGAAAGTAAAAAAAAACGAGAAAAATCAATCTAATTCGAAGCACCGTCTGGCACCAAGTCAATTAATGCGGGCGGTTGAAAGCACCAGTAATTTTCTAATTATAGAATGAAGCGTAAGCACATAATATTAATTACTGTTCATTACGAAATCCATATAAGCTCAAATTTAACGTGAACAATAGGCTTTTGAAATACAATTCTCTAACGCGATTCTAACGAAGCATTTCCAAATACGATAATAAATATATTCTGCAGAAAATAAATTTGTATATCCCAGATCAGTTAAAATATGTCAATTACCCAAAATTCTTTCAGCATGGATAATCCCCAGAATGTTGAAGCGTCAAACGGGCCATTTCATTGGTCACCGAATCGCTAGAATACCGGAAGTGATGCACTGAAATGCTAGACTGCTAGACCGTTAATCGTTGGCATGTTTCCTCTCAAGATATTGTCGTCGCTTTGAACGTCAAATTCTAGAAATTGCTTTCACAAATTAAATTTCAAGTGCCGTTTAAAAAGATCAAAGGAATAAAACAATTTTTGGATGTTTCTCTAATGCAATTGATTTTTATGTTATTCTGTGTTTCCACTATTCTCTTCTACCTCTGTATTTTCAAATCACCTCACATTGGTACTCTTAGTACTCACATTCAAAAGCCCCAATTTATATTCAAATACCTTTATGTGCTACAATATCTTCTGCTCCCTCGCGTTACTTGGATTCTTCCAAAACGTCCCTTTTACTACAGATTTACAAAACAGTAGATTTAAAATCTGACACAATCGGCCGAAAATCTATCCTGATACTATACATTTTATTTCATATTTAAAATAAAAAAGATATCTTTCTATATGACTAAAAGTTATAAACGTCGCGTCGCAGTTTCAGAAGTTTTGTCTGACTAAATATGGAACATTACCACTACCTCACATTGGCTGGCTATACATTGATCTATACTACTTAACGTCCTCCCTCTGTATTCCAGCCTCTTTTTTACTTTTATACTATTCACGACCCAATTTCTGGTCTATGTTTGTGTATGTTTGAAAGATTACAAATTATAATGTAAATTTATTACTAAACTTGTTATTTGAAGTTATTATTTTAACCTAGACTAGAGTCTGGGGACCTATAAATAATACGATTACATCCCTTTCTTAAAGTATTTATTTTCTACGAGAGCAGCCTCTCCATACAGAATCATTGATGCATACGCTCATGATTTAATGTGAGAACTCTATAGAAAATTCAATATGAAGCTGGAGGTAAGTATCTTATTGTTGGTGATATTCTCCGTAAAACGAACAAAGGATTCGAGGCTGGTTGCACGACGTTATAATTGCATTGAATGAGGTCTTAAAATACATGATATTGAAATCCGAGGAATGCCGATTTGCTTGAAAGCTTGATGGCTATACAGAAGATGCATTCTGTTTCGGCTTATCTCGTACTTCAAGATGAACACGAAGTTAAATCCAGTTTCAAACTAAACTAAAACTGCACTGAGATGCCGCGCCTGTATCGGATGACTTTGCTGCACCGTAGTGTACACGAAGAAACTCCACATTTTCTAGATACGATGATTACATTATTGAAATCTCAAAAATAAAAACGTCACGAATTTTCCAGCTTTAATTATACCAGGATTATACACTAACACAGACTCCTCTCATTTCAAGTTTCACGCCTTTTGTATTATTACTGCGATATCATAAATCGGGGCATAAATTTGAGAATACAGATTATATATTAACACATAAATTCATTGAATGATTGAATTCATGAAAATACCTGGGTGGAAAGGACGTGCTTCGGAAACGCTTAGTTAAGGTATTAGAATTTGGCTAGGATGACGATGTAGCACGAGTAAACTGGGAATTGAACCTTCCTCACTGAAGAGAGATTATGCTAATGTAGGATTAATGTAGGATGCGAGTAACCTTAGATTGGCTCAGGCGCAAAACTTTCATCAAACCTCCCTTTGTAACTTCTAGCTTAATAATAATTGACAAACATCATTACGTCGCAAGAAGAAAGACAGGACGGGAATTAAGAGCAACGTTCCGCGACAAAGCTGAGAGTCTATATTATCAAGATAACAAGGTCAAGCACTAAACTTGGATATAGTTATCTGTAAATTTACTTAGATGTGTGAAAACCAAAAACTGTAATAGCTGTTATTACACAAAGATTTACTTATTCAATGCAGTCAATCATGCTCCATTCCCATTTTCCCATTGTTTTTAAATTTTCACAGGGTGACAAGTTTGATGTTTTTTAAACGTCAACGATGAGATTCGAAATATGTGGTTGGAGAGTTTGTTTAAATTATAATACAATCATAAAAATTATTGTCTACTTTTATTTCCGTTTAGAAAATAAAATTATAAAAAATGCTGCGAGAATTTAGGAACAACGGGAAAATGGGAAAATTATTTAATTAACCTCCAGAAAAATTTAATTCTCCCTGATTCATTAGGAAATCTTGAAGAGGTAATTAATTTTTTTTTTAAATATTGCCCATTACAGTAACATGTTCTGAACTTCTATTAAAGTAAAAAATTCAATTTATTTCACCGGAGGAGATGTCATTCAATGTTGAAACTTTTTTAATTTCCTTCATCATTTGCCGATGTTCAAATGGAAATCAATATGAAAGCATTCTTTCGCAGAGGCTATATTGCAATATTTCAAAATAAATCTTTCAAATGAAACTCTAGATTTCAAAATCCTAAAAAAAAATCGAAGCGATCTAAAGCTCTTTGTGAAAAACGGTATCCAATACTTTCCGCCGCTTCGTGACCTATCGACAAAAGCAAGAAGAGCAACAACAACCGTGATATGACCATGGGTTGCACATTGAAAAATACGGTATAATAAGAAGTTCAGTCACGTAAAAGTGAAAAAATTAAACCTATAACAAAGACTGATTTTTTGCAAAAATATTTGTTAATATAATCGCCAAATTATGTAACAGCGCGTATGTTAACTCGCATTTAAAAAAAATTTTTGGTTATTAATAAGCATTACAGAAATTCAACAGAACGAAATTTTCTGCTCGTTAGCAGAACTTTAGCTTTCAGTTATTCTGTTAAGTGTACTGTGACTGAAAATCATAACTATAGCATAATGCATAGTAAAAGTTGGAATAATACTATTCTCAGCTTTAAACTTCCTATTATTAATGACAAAATGTGAAACCATTATATCTGCTGACATATTTTCTTCTAGAAAGGCTAGCTGCCAAAATCATACATGAATATTGCTGTTAAACGAAAATGGTGAAAGGGAGTTCACATCCAATTTCATTTTCAGAACGAAGAATTGATGCAAATTATTCGTCTGACGCGCTATTTGAATGCAATTCTGCTGGAGTACCGTGTTCGCATAATTATGCAATTTCTAACATTGAAGATTAGGAAAGCAAGCGAAAACGATGATGTAATCTTAAGACTCTGTTCTTTGAGATTTGATGAGCTCCCGTATAAGCCCCAATTTACCATACTTGAAAACAAATCTTCCGTACATGCAAAGTGTCCCCAAAAACTTTTTACTACCGTTAAAAATATTCCTTTTTCATCAATAATTTCATTCATAACTTGCAAAATAAAAAAAAGTATCTATTTCAAACACATTTATGATCAGATTAAGTGCATTCAAAAAGTAATTGAATGCAATGGTTGCGTATATTCACATTGAGTGTAGATTCAGCATGTTGCAAATTTTCACTGGAATGCTGTAATTCACTGTAATTCCTGGCTATTGTCCGAAAATAATGCAATCAACTGTCACCAATAATAAAATTTGTAAGCTAGCTGGAAATTTTTCTACATATGCGTGTAAAACAGAAAGTTAAATATTCGCAGTGAACCGTCACTTCATAAATGCATTTAATCCTCTATGTATTTAATTTTTCACTCTGGATTCTCTACTTCAGCGAATTAGATTATATATTTTGCTCCAGCGATTGCCGTGAGAAGGATACAATAGAACTTCATTTTGAAATTCTATACTTGGAAATGAAGAGCTTTCAACTCTCGGCGCGCAGAAAAATTGGTATATAGAAGAAAAATAAACCTTTTTAAATGTTATGTTGGTCTTATTTCATTGGTTTAAAAACGCATAATAAAAATAAATTTTGTAAGATTTTTTGGATGTTAACTTTTTGAGATTGAACTACTTCTCGAAGTAAAATCACCAATTCGATTCATATAGTATAAAGAAACCCATCTTTCTTTCTCTATTTTATACCTTTCAAGTTGTCAATGTTGAGAAAGATGCAGAATACAAGGAAAAGCGCATTAGGAGAACAACCTGCGTAATCTACTTACGGTTTTCCTGTCAACACATCACAATCCATGACATGCTGCACTATCTAGGATATTTCTCACCGAGATTGGTAGGATATATCAGATGCAATTAATGGCTAATTCTATCCGACAACAAGTTAAATTAATCGTTACTGAATGAATTGCACAGTCAATGATTTTTTACTTTTCAAAAAGGTCAATAATGTTATCCTTCCAAATAGTACAAATTGTTTTTTACGACCTACTATCGTACTACAATAGTGCCTCTGAGAAATATAAGAGTGCGTAGGCTTGATGAAGAGGGTGAGTTGAGAAATTGACGTGACTAAAAGGGTTCTCGTAAATCATACCCTGCAAAGTAGAGGAAAACATTTCAGAAGTGTTTACAAGCTTTAGTCAATACGTCAGTTACCCAGCTACCATTTCATAGAATTTTCAATTTCATAAATTATACCTACATTAAATTATCGTGAATATATTCAATGGTTAATTCATAATCTCTCAATCTGTAGTAAAAAGTTACTAGTAAAATAATCGAAAATTTTTTACTAATTACTTTATGTCGTATACAATCAGTGTCACAAGAGTATCGTCACGAATTCTGGCAAAATAAGTATTATTTTAAAGAAACAAAAACACAGTTACATGAATTTGATTTTTTATGTACCGGCGTTTACTGAGAAATAGATTCAAAATTCTGAAATAAATTGTACGTAAATTAACAGAATTTTAGCTTTAAAAGACAACCTCAAATTTTTTTATAATGTTGAATAGACACAAATTTATCAAATATAGTAAAAGAGAAGGTCATTTTGCACTTGGTGAGGTTTTATCATTCATATGTCCATAAAAAATGATCGAGATATATTTACAACTATAGCTCATGGGAAACAGAATTTGAGAAAGATTAAGACTGTTATATGACAAATTAATTACAATTAATATGGAAAAATTCGTGCTAAGTCTTCTTGGTCCTTTAAGAGTACTTCGAAACTGTGTTTTTTAAAAATAATACTTCTTTTCCCAGAAATCGTAATGACGCTCTTGTGATACTGACTGTAAGTAAATATTAGATATCTGATATTTTGTTTTTAAGTTTTCGAATGGATGCCCTGCAAACCTCCGCAGCAGTGAGATTCTAATACCGTGAAAATTTTCGAATCCGAACGGACCTCTCTTTTTAACACCTTAGGATAGAAAGAGATGACCGATCTGATTCGAAAATTTTCACGACATCAGAATCCCACTGCAGTATCATGAATATACACTACAAGTGTAGGTAGTTCGACAGGAACATGTGAGAATACCGGATGGGAGCATTTGAAATGTCGTTAAACGTGCGACCTGCATTGCACACCTTCATACCCCATATCACGTTACATCTCTCCTCATTCCCATACGAATCCAGTATATATGTAGTCTACACATTTCCTATAGCGATCAAAGAAGAATCGTTTATCAAATTATATCTAATAAAATTAAGTGAGGAACTCTCAGAAGTTAAATATTCATCTCTCCAATTATTTTTACATTTACACACTTTACTTTTTTCAAAATGAACTATTTAAACGTTTTCTTAACGTTCGCATGAAATATGAGTTATGTAAAGCGATCACTACCCCGAAAGTTTGGGTTCTCCAACAAGTTGGGCGAGTGTAAGTTCCGTGAGTTCGGCATGGCGTTTAATTATTATTATTTTGAATTGTATTATCTCAATAGGAGAAAATTCTTTCTACACAATAGTCGATTTTTGTCATCTTTTGCATACGTATTGGGTTTCTCTGTGAATATTGTATGTCAATACATGAATAATGAACAATACCGCAAAAATGTAAAAACATGAATAACAAGGTGCCGTATTCAAAGATATAACGTATTAGAAATCTCTGCTCTTTTCTTCAAAAATAAATTTTTAGTCAAAATTGATGAAGCATCGGTTCGAGTAGCTTAATTAATAGGGTTTGTTCATTTTATGAGATTAATTACCTGTTATTGTTTAGTATTATTATTCAAATTAATTACCCCTTCAACATTGAAATTGAATTTATAGTTTTATTTACACTTGGCATTGCGTATTGCTGTTGTAAAATGCCTCGGCATATTTATTTCTTTAAGAGAAACGTTGACTAATTCATATACAATATTAAATAATTTATTATAGTTAATTTCGAAATTCAGATGACACGTGATAACTAATTAGAGAGTTTTTCAAGATACATACATTTTGGATGAGAGGTATGTACACTGTCGAGCTAACGAGTGCACGAGAGTCAGGTGATGTTGCTAGTTTACGTACTGAATCAGGAGAGCGATTTTAGCTCAGCCACCCTCTCCGTTAGAGGGTGCGCGGACTACTGAAACTCGCCTTGCTGCTCTCGGGGGTGGCTCGCACCGCGAACAGAGAAAGATAGAAGCTGACTCGCAGAAGAGTTTGCGGGAGAGATGAAGAAAGAGAGAGGGGTGCAGAGAATGCGAAGAGACAGCAGTTGTGGAAAAAGAAAGTAAGAGAAAGATCGTGAGTGCGAACGCCGTCAATGCAGGTCAGAGCCGAATAGGTGAGGGGGTGGTAAAATAAGAAAATTTAAAGATAGACAAAGGATATCGCTAGGAAATTGTGCGATATAGCGGAAATAGTTTGCGGAAAAAGAGTTTAAATCGAGTTCACTCTTGAAAAGATGAGCAGAAAATTGTGCAATATAGAAAAGATTAGTATAAATATACTCTAAGGAGTCATTGATCGCCAAGTTATTGAACTAATTATCCATCTATATGTGGAAAAAAAACAGTCATTTGTCATTAGAGAATACGTTCTTGTTTATAATCTTATTTTTTATGTATACATTTATTTCTACATATATTTTTCTACGTACAAAATGATTTTCTATAGAAACTTTTCGACAGCGACTTGAGAGCGGCGCCAACTTGGCTAATGTGTCTTGGCGAGGGCAGTGAAAGCTCGCTTAAGGATAAATGTGTTGTGTGTCTGTGAAGAAAAGAAAATGTGTATGAGCGTCCAAATGATCGAGGGGGTGAAAAGAGAAAAGAGTGAAGGAAAAATACGAGGGTGTAATTCTATCTCGAGGTACACAACATTAAAATTTTTGTATAAACATTATGAACCTTTTTATGACTCCCTCTCAAAGTTTCCTGTTCTTCGAAAAATTAGTAACACCGTAGTTTTTAGAAAAAGAAATGTCGAGATGAAAGTATAACTCCTATGAAAAATGCATTATCATGCAGGAATCAGCCAAATGACTCCCTTGAGTAAAGTCGCATAATGACTCAAGTATGCAAATTAAAAAAAAAAAAAAAAAGAAAAAGAAGGTTGGAAAATCTTGTTATCAATCTACATCTCATGGCGCTTGCATATAAAGTAAAAAAAGTCTGCGTCCCGTAGGAAATTACTTTTAATTATTTCAGAACTCATTCTTGCTCTTGCTGAAGGTGGTAAAAAATGTCAATTTGTACTTTCGTGTAACTTTAAATCACTTAATTTTCTCCTGACATGAGTAAAATGAAATTGGCACATAGAAAAAAGCATGATTTAACATTCACTCTCGTTAGCAGTATTGAATTAAATCAAAGAAAACAGATTTTCTTTCTTTCTCCTCTGTTTCCGTTTAGATAAATTTGATTACCAACCTCCCTGAGCTTCACAAAGCTCGTGTCAGTGCCCTCTTAATTTATTCAAAGGTTCTGGCGACACACTGACCTTTTATTTACACCCCTTGACCATATCGGATAGCTTAATGAAACACAGAGTTATTCTTAAGTTCTTCGCATAAACATTACTATAATTAATGAAACATTTTTGTAAGAATTATCGGTACAATCAAAATTAAAATTAATTTTTTTCCAACTATAAAATTGTCATTTGTTTCAAATATATATTGATAAATATTTATTATACTTTTACACACGAACATGTTCTTCGAACCTTTTGTGACGCCGAGAATGATTGATGGAGATCATAGAAATTGAGACTTTGCTTGCATTTGTGAACCTGAAGTTGCTGTCAATCACCGGATGACAAATTATCGATAAATGACAAGAATTGAATAAGTGCACAGTTTACTTACAACTTCTCTGAATTTCAAGGGTTCCTGATGGGGACCGGAACTGAACTGAAAAGGACATCCGGAAATAGAACAAAAAACGTGAATTTAGCATGAATAAAAAAAGTTTTATTTAAAAATAATGTTTCTTTTTATTTTGGTATTCATTTGATTTCAAAAATATCATAAACACTTGTTAGTTAAATTACAATTATATTATGAAATTGCCAAAAACTTCAGAGAAGAATAAAACGTAGGATATTTTTAATACTTAAAAGTAACACAGTTGAAAACCTACTACCAGAAAATATTATTTTTAGTAAGACGTGTACAACTGAGGTAAAGTTTATATTACTAAAGTTTCGTCGCGTACTTAAAATTTAGGCTTCCAAAGGGGATTGGAAACTTTTTCCATATTTTTTTTAGAGAGAATGAATTTCCCCATTGCAGAGAAATTGATTATTTGAACAAACTGGACGAAACTCTAATATGTATAAAGAAAAGTAAAACACTTCATCGCACTCTATTCTTTATTGATTCTTCATCGCTACTTTTTAATAATATTCTGCAAAGTTTATTCTTGACCTGACGTATAGCCCTTCGAGATTCTTTTTTTAGTCTCTTTCTGAGCTTGCGCTGACCTTAAGATAGCTCTCATCCATTATTAAGACCGCTAAATTAACTGAATGAAGAGCAACTGATAAGATCCTCAGATGATGAAATTATTTTTTAAGTGAGAAGAAAATGCAATGAAGAATAAAGAATTGAAATTCTTTATTAAGAAAATTTTCTTACAAAGCTTATGACTTTCTTTCCAGCATTCTTCTTTCTGTTTTCCTATGACATTGCCGTTTTCTTTTTCATTTACGAGAAAAGGAAAACGGCGAAAGAAGGCTTGCACAACTATAAGAGTGGATTAAACTGCTTGCTTTTCATTCTACTTCTGGTGCACTTAGCTCCTAGGCAGAGAAAACGGAAACGAGGACTGAAACTATGCACAAAGGCATTTGTACATAAGAGTCATCCGACCTTTATACAACTCAAAACGAGCTTTCTGCTTTTTTATGTATTCACATATAATTATTAATTCATTATGTACATATGGCGTATAGGGTAAGAACACCGATTATTGGCACTGCGATTTAGTCGTTTGCACTCCCCTCTAATTTGCTTTGAACAATAAAAAAATTAAAATATTTTTTATAATATCTAAATCGAAAATTCGACTTTCGATGCCTTCACAGCGGGACGAAAGTAACAGTTTCAACCCTAGAGTTGAAAGTAAAAAACAACTGATAGTTTCAATAACAGTTCCCTGAACAGTCTCATTTTCAATTTAGATGTTATGAAAAATTGTATACGTGACAAAAGGAGAGAGGCATCAATTTTACGAGTTAGCTGCCCGAGCGAAGCGAGGGCTGATATCAGAATATGATAAATATTAACATTTTCCTATTGTTTCACGCAAATAAGATGGAGGTGTCAACGAAAAGACGCCAGTGCCAATAACCGGTGCTCTTACCCTATGGTATATATAGGAATTAATAATTTTAAGACCTCGTTGTCTGAATTTAGAAATTCAGAACCGACACGGATAATAGAAATACTTATTCGAAAAATGTTTATTACACGTTTTTGTAATTTAATCTAATCTTATAATTGTGTCTTTATCGTATCTACATTTTGTGGTATAAAATACAGAAATATAGACCTATTTCACCTAGTGAAGGCAACCAAATTTCTTATGAATTCGAACCAGTTTGCTCTCGAAAGTTTACTCAAACTTCTTTACCGCCAGAAGGCAACAAGTGCCCCAATGATATCCTGATCATTACCAAGCATCAGTAACAAGGAACACACATCCAGTGGCGCTCTACATATTTTAAGGAAGATGTCATCTATCACCTCTTTTTGTATTCATTAAAAGAATACAAGGATAAAAAGTTCCGTTTTATATTATAATGTTTGCTTCGTCATCAAAGCATTATTTCACATACTGCTGTTTCAGTTTTGAACGAAGAATTTTGCCAGTTGTATTTTTTGGTATTTCATCCAAGAAAGTAACACCGCCTAAAAGATTAAAATTATTAATAGATACTAATATATTCTTACATCGAAAAAGTTGAGGATATTTTCAATTCAAACCTTTCAATTCTTTGAAGTCTGAAACCTTTCCCTTCATGAAGTTTTTTATGTCTTCTTCCGAGGTGATTTCATCCTTCTTAAGTCGAACAAAAGCCTTTGGAACTTCTCCTGCTCTCGCATCTGGAACACCAATCACAGCCGCTTCCTCAACTGCGGGATGTGTTCTCAACAATGCTTCTAATTCTGCAGGAGCTACCTATGAAAGACGCATACAAAATTTGAAATAATTGTGTATGTGTTAGATTTTTTATGTGTTGTTAATGTTTTAGATTTTATTTTTAATTCTCACCTGAAATCCTTTGACTTTGATGAGTTCTTTTAATCTATCACTGATAAAAAAATCGCCACTTTCATCAAAATAGCCTACATCTCCAGTTTTAAGCCAGCCATTTTCTATTGTTTCTTTTGTAGCTTTTTCATTGTTAAAATACCCTTTCATAATATGTGGTCCTGCAAGCCACAATTCACCTGATTTCCCTGTTTCGGTTATGTCCTTTTTCGTTTCCACATCAACTAATCGTACTCGACAATTACTAATCGGTTGACCAATACTCGAGTATTTTTCTCCAGATTTTTCAAAAAATGCCACTGGGCTTGATTCTGTTAAACCATATCCTTGACCACAAGAGATTGGTTTTTGAAATTTATCCAAAAATCTTTCAACATCAGTGTTACTAAGAGGGGCAGCCCCACTGATGATATATCTTACAGTATCCAAGTGATGTTTTTTTACAAGGTGAGATGATGTAAGAAACAGAAGAATAGGCGGAACCAAAACTAATCCAGTAGGCTAAAAAATAAATACATATAGCACAGGTATTTGTAAATATGTAAATTCAAATGTGTTCTGAAGAAGAACCTTGTGATTTTCTAAAACAGAAACGTAAGTTTCATCTGTAAACTTTGGTATGGTGATTAGTTTCGAACCTTCAGCAAGTCTTGGAAAGAAAACGCAATTCATACCAAATATATGGAACATTGGCAAAACAGCTGGTACAATTTCTTGATCATCACCTAAAACATTATATTGAAAAAAAAAAAATTTTATATACTCTATATAGTCCGCTCCCTAGTTATTAAACAAGCCAAAAAAATTATTATATTGCCCACCTGTTGCTTGCATAAATTCACCCTTTGTAATTTTTGAAAACATTTCCATATTGGCCACTAAGTTAAGGTGAGAAAGCATTACACCTTTCGGAAGACCCGTTGTGCCACTTGAAAAAGGCAAAATGGCAACATCATGCGGTGATCTTGATGACGGAGGAACTTGTGGAAGAGACTTCCCTTTTGCGATTAGGTCCTTTAATAATGCAGTTACATTATGAGTAATATTAATTCATTTAAATTAGAGTATTAGACCAAACTTTGCAAACTTACATTGAAATGTATTGCACCTGAAGGTATTGTTCGTGTGCCGTCATCAACAACAATCAATGGTGTGTTCGGCGGCAACACAGATTTTGCAGCCATCGCAACATCAGATGCAATTTCCGCAGCAGTGATAATAGCTTTCACGTTAGAGGTAGAAATCTGTTTTGATATTTCACCTGAAAACGCAAAATTATGCAGATGTTTTATATTATATTTATATTGGTTTATTATATATATTGTATTCAAGGTCATAAACCAATATTTCAGAAAGTTAACAGCTGGATCGGTAATTTCGATCCTTAAACTTGAGTCTATCAGTTTCACTCAGGGACTTTGACCCATAATTAAGGCCATGTATAAGTCACGTGACTTGGCGCTTGTAACCATATTTCAGGTATTAAAAACTCACGTTAAAAAACTAACAATTAAAATTGATTGTTCATAGCAGATCAACCGATGGGTTCTACGAAGAGTGTGCTATCGTTTCGTTTCTCGCAAAAAAGAGTCTATTTGCACGTTTCGGGTAAGGTGCTATTGTTTCAATCAGAAACGAAACGATAGCACACTCTTCGTAGAACCCATCGAAACGTAAAAAACACGATAAGGAACGTTTATCTACTGGCTAAAATGCATGGTAAGGTAGAAATCAGATGAATAATGTATGGCCTTAATATTAGAAAGAACTTTATGCAAAAAAGTAATTTCGATAAGAAAAGATTACATACTGGCAGTGTAATTAGGATTGACAGTTGTTACAATTGCGTCTGCTTCTAAGCAAGCAAGAAATGCAATAGGAGATTCTGGCAAATTTGGTAATATAAGTGCTACTATATCTCCACTCTTTATTCCTAATTGTAATAAACTTCTTGCTAAATAATTGGAATTATCCCTCGCTTGTCCATACGTATATTTTCTACCAGTTACAGCACATTCCTAAAATATTTTATGAAACATAAATAAACTAAAATATAAGCATGCATGTAACATTCAAAATTCATACGAATATAAATAATGTACTATTTAACGTACTACTGCTATCTTATTGCTGTGCTTGTTCACGTCTTTCCAGATGTATTCTGGTAACGTAACTTCCGGGAATGTTACATCTTCGTAAGGGGAACATATAATTTGTTCTCCATTTGTGCCTTTTAATACTTTAAGTTTAGATGCAGTCGATAAATATCTTAGATTGGATGAGGAATTTAAAATCCTTCGAATAAGAGTAGTCATATTTTCGTCCAATACAATTTTAATCTTGTCTGAAGAATTTTAACTTCATTTATAATTTCGAAATAAGTTACATGAACTTAAAACTTTCGTGATTACGTGGTCGAAAATTTTCTGAAATCAAGAACGTGATTTAGCAATTTTTCAGTAATAAATTATATTATTCATACGGATTTTTTTAAATTTATGTAATTTTTTTCTGACACTACATACGTTGTTTTTACTTACACCGAAAAAAATAGGTAACAGGATCAATTACTTTGACTTGGAAATTATGCTATAACTACGTTATTGGTTGGAATCAGTTTTTCTTGTAGATATTGCTATCCGGTTTGTTGAAATAACAATGTGAGCCAATAAGAAAAATGGTTTTTGCAAACAATAAAGTAGCACAAAGGAAGTAATACTAACTATAGTTAGTATTACTTCCTATTTTTTCTAGTGTAGGGATAATATCGTAGTATTATAAATTTTTAATTCTAAAATTGTACTTCAAAATTAATTATACATACCTCTAGTCCATAAAATTTCGACTCTAATTTAGTTCGCAAATGATACTTCCTTATTAAGAGATCAACCTTCACCTCCTCTCGAATCTAGTGAGTCAAGCTCAAGGTCTATTTATATGAGTCTAAATGCACTACAGAAGCACAATGACCGCTCACTTAATGCAGGAAAGAATTAAATAAAAATATTTTGATCAATGAACGACTCCATCGACACGCACAACGATTCCATTCAAACTGAAGGATCTACAGACTGACACTTAACTTGTAGTTTGACCGTATCATCCCCACCTGTGAAATAACGCACAGAGGATCAAAACATCATTCTGTTCAAAACAGAATGATGTGCGCAAAATATCCTTATCGAACGTACTTATCAGGAAAATTATGGATAATTAATATTTCATTAAACAATTATACATTTTTAAGAAATTCCTTCCTTTCAAATAGGATAATTGAAATAATTTATGGAAGTTGAATTATTTTTATCTTTATTCCAGGTGAACATCTTTGAAGTAAAAATAAAATGCAACGTTTATTCAGACTTAGTGAAGCTAAGTAATTTTTAAAAATATTTTATGATAAGATTACGACTAAATAATCGCTCGACCTTATAGTTTAAACTTATAACTAGTTTGTGACCTTCTGTTGATAAGGTAGGCATTGGATTGTTACTTTTACAAATTAAGATTTTGCTACTAATGAAGTTTATTTCAACACGATTAAATAACGTTTTTGCGTTTTAAGACAGATGCGTCAGTAATCGTCACTGCTTTAGTAATCGTCAGGTGGCCTAGTATTTTTCATAAAACAAGCATTTGCGTTCGTATGAAAAAATATACGATTTTTGGTAAGTTTTAATAAGTCAAGACCGATCTCCATAGATTTTCAATCGTCCATCATTAAAACCCATGGTACGAAACAAATATTTAAGTTTACTGTCGGTTTTTCCGAAATTACCCTCATTTCTGTATGTTTCTTGCTAATCCTCTAACGTCTTGGGCTTTCGTAATGCTCTAATGTTAAGCAAGCCAAATTGTAATTTTTAAACTATACTTTGATCGCTTTAATCATTTTCAAGAATCGGAAGATGTTTAACATTATGTTAGAAGCATTTAAAATCTTTCATTTTACTTAAAATGACGATTACTGCCGCATTTACCTTATTTTAATACCGAAAGTAAATCCTAAAAAACAGAAAAAGTCAGAAAAAAAGTTCTTTATTTCAATCAATCATTTCTTTCCACCCTTTATTTTAAGTAAAATTTAAAATTGGAAAAATGCTTTGCCCTCGCAAAAATGGCAGTCGTAGTAAAAATTGCGGTTGAGAGTACAAGGAATTGCAATTTGAACAAGCAATATTTGATATTTGGGAAAGCCAGGGATTGTAGGGAGGTTTGGTTTTTTGGAATTCAATTTACCGTTATTATTGTTATAATTAAATGAATTTGATCTTCGAGAGTTTCCCGTGTTGTAGTTTATGTTAACGTTATTTCGTCCATCACTGTAAGTCCAAGACATTGATTTACCAGGTGAAAACTTCGGAAGTTTCACATGGGGTGGTAAATTAGCCAAGATATCATTTAGACCGAAGATATTCTTCAATGGCGGAATTTTACCACTTCTTGCAAATATTGAAGGCATCTTCGGTGGTCGAATAAAGTTTGCTGAAAAAGATTTAAGTTAAGGACGAACACAATAATTATACCTTTACGAAAAGAATTGAGCTCTCTGAGATGCTAATATATAATAATTATTGTTTTTTGCTCACCGTTTAGTTTCATATTGGGATTTTCTGATGCGTAGCCATGTGGATATGCATCTGAAAAATAATCAGATCCCAAGTATTTTTATTCATTCTTAAGATCAGAAATCATATCTAAAGTGAATTAAATTGTAACAAAAACTAAAACTTTTGTTCTGTGTACATGCATATATACAATTTAACTCATATATACGTCAACTTTCTCCATCGTATGATTTACATTTGATGTTTGACATGTGAAAGGTTCTTTCCTCAACATAAATTAATTCTTCAGAAGAGGAGTATAAAAGTACATTTGAAATTCTAAGAATAATACTTACATGATTGAGGATATACACTTTTAGAGACCACTATAGTTGTCCAAAGCAGCAAACCTATGACTTTTTGTTGGAAGTCAAGCATTTCCTCAAATACTAGATATTCACCGTAGATATTCGCCAAAACTATAATAGTGTAAGAGAAACCTCTGGTATAACAATGAAATTGGAATTAAAAATTCTCTCTTTCAATATAATTACCAATATTTTTTTTAAATCGGTCGTTAACAATGATTTAGTATCTGTCACAGAATTCAAATTAATTTCATATAAATTGGATTGGTGCCTACATTTCTATTATCAAGACAATGAACAATACTCAATTAAGCCTCAGGGTCCATAAAGTAGGCGATTTTGTCAACATTTATAATTCAGTTGTTCGTCAATCCATTTTCTGTCAGTACTGACATACATCAAATTATAGTAGAAACAAAATAATACCTAATTTGTTCAATCATTTTTGAATGGTCATAACGCAAAATTTCGTTAATACATTGTATGTCTAAAAAAGTAATTAACGGATTGATTGGTTCCAGCCACTAGATATTTTCTTTCAATGTATATGTTAGAAAAAGAAGTAAAAATTCATTTTCCCGCATAAATATACATATTTAAGAAGTAACGTCACATTAATCTTATAAATTTGCATGCTCTTTTTTGCTACTAATAATCAAGCTTTCACATGTGGCGCTTGCGCGAAACAAGTGCTTTTCGAGCGCTGCAGTAGACACTTATTGATTGTTACGCCAGTGTAAGCTCGAAACCTGGGGCAAGTGCATGACAAAATTCCCTAAAACCAAAAGAATCTTTGTCACATTGCTAAAGTTTCTCCAAAGTGCAGTGAGTTGTCACATCTCAAAGTATCGTGACAATTGCTACAGGGTTCTTTTTCAATAGCTTTTGCCACATAAACATATCACTCGTTAAATGGCATCGTCCTAAACACCTCATAATATACAAATTTTTAGAAAGTAGAGCAAGCAGAAGTATTACACAGATTGCATATCATTGATATTTCATAATATTTGTACAATGAAACTGTAGATCGCTTTCTATTATCATCCACTTGGAATATTTAAAGTTTTATCACATGAACAGATGTTTAGAAACTCGTGACATTATACACATTGACTGCATTTGACAGGTGAGAACAGACGTGATTAGCTTCTCAGAACAAGAAGAAAAATTTATAATAATCGCTCAACAAAGATTGTCGCTTAAAATTCTCTTATTACGAATGTGCAGGCAATCCTAATTACTACTATAATTAGACAGGTAAACTACAAACTTTATAATTAGATCCGCTTTATCTTGAACGTTTGCGAATTATAACAATTTTCTTACTTCTGTATTCCAGACATGTCAGCGTGTTAATGACAACTAAAACCGAGTATGTAGAATTATAGCAAATGCAAGTCACAGAAGTCAAGAAGCTAACAAGAATTTTTTCGTTTGCCTGTTTTAAATCATTCTGAGTTGATCTATATGCTATATTTAAAAATATTTTTAACAAGCTCAACTAAGACGCATAGGTCACACTAGAGGTAAATAAGATGTGAAACCTTTTAACTTCAACTTTGTTGGATATGTCGATTTCGTATGTTATTGTTTGACCAGTCTGAGTTTTGATATGTACTTTGCTTTTCTTATCAGGTGTATAATATATTCTATTTTGGTGATATTTACTTCTCTTTTAGTTTTTTGTAATTCTGGAATTGAATCTTTTGAGTATCCAGAGTTCCAAAAAACTAAGAGAGAAATATATATCACCAAAATAGAATTTCAAATAAATATTACACCACAAGTAATTATAGAAAAACCAAACTATCAAAACTCAGAAAAAGAGCTACTGATTTTAAATGAGGATATTATTATGAACCGTAGATAATTATGACAGTGTTTGCAATTTATGATGATTGACCTTAGTGGTTATACTGAAGGTCAATTATATAGTTTATTTATAAATTTAGTCACTAATGCGGAAGTCGCGGGACGTGATAGATACAGTGGTAGGCTTTAATAACTTTATTTCATTCTCATCGTTAGTGTTTCTATTTCTTTTAAATTTTGCAAGTAAAAAATATGTTATTACTTAGAGAATAAACTAAACAGTATTGTACCAAATTGTTTCAGCATCTCAAAGTAAATATTTTCGTAAAGGTTTGAATCATCTATTTTCAACCAACAATTAATCAGTTGATTATCGTCCAAAGGTAATTGGGAAAGGCTAATTTGAGTGCAAGGAGTGAAACACTTTGTAATGTGAGGAACAAGCAAACTGGTATCGCCGAAAACGCAATGGCAGGGGATTATATAATATCAGGTAAAATATGACTATTTGTCATAGTTGTTTACTCTCTAGAAAAAATTTAGAAGATATAATCGCTTTATATACTTAAGCATCTAGTTTTCGGTCTTTTAACTGTATGCAGTCAACATGCCGAATTTCTTCATATATGTAAGCAGATAGCTTACATTTTATTTAAATTTCTTTATCATTTTATATGTAAGGAAAAATATTGCATGGCAATATTAATCGGTAGTGGAAATTCATACTTTGCAGTATAAAGTTGCTACAATATTGCCATTGTTTTCATGCAATATTACGTGCTGTTGGGGTATCTTTCAATATTATAATTAGATAAACTCGAGTTAAATTAACTGATTGATCATAATTTAATATATTAATTTAATATTGCTTCACACATGCATACGGAACTGAATTTAATTCTATTTTTGCTCTCTTTTTCTTTCATTTAACTATAATTTGATGAACTCTATTAGTTTCTGGACAGCACGAATAATATGATTTAGATATTTGAATTAAAAGAATGTAATGAGTGCATTATTTAAATACAAGTCAATTTTAAGCTTTGTGACGTTGGTGAGTTCGTAGAATTAGGTAGAGATAGATATAGTGAAAGTAGAGTACATTTTTTTAGCCAATTTTTAAACAATCTATATTTTACATACAATCATAGGTAGCTAAGGGTCGTCGTTTAAATCACTAATCGATGTATTTTCAGTGGCAATTATTCTCGCGGTTGCCAACGTCTGTCGTGGAGAATGTCAGAGTGAGTGATTAACAAGCTAACATAATAACGAGCTTAAAATGACAGGCGACGATAAAATATTATAAAATAATTTTCGCATGAAACCTTCTTTATATTCGGAAAATATCAATATTTCTGGGATTTCTTCTTTAATCAAATAAAAGATGTCGTCTAGAATAGAAAAAGTAGTGAATTTTCATGATTTAGTTCATCACTGTATGCAACTATGCATAACACGATACGTGGAGAAACTTTTTAGAGCAAAAATTGTTTCATTTCATAATTAGATTAAGCTAAATTTCGATATATTGATATAAAAAGTTTCTCTGCATGGAAAGAATATGATTGACAAAATGTATAGACACAAAAAGCATTATTTTAACATATGTTCAACCATATACTTTCGTCTCTTATCAGAATGTTATCTCATTACGGCCATTGCATTATCTTCAGTCTACAGAAACAAAAGCAGCAGAATTAACCTCCACATTTTTGTCGATAACAGCTCGTCAAGTGTATTGTTACGAATGCGATTCATGGACAGATCTTCGATGCAAAGATCCTTTCAACTACACAGCTCTTCCCAGAGATCAACCGCCGTTGATGACCTGCAATGGATGCTGCGTTAAAATGGTCCGCAATGCAAAATCAGGTAAGTGATTAAACGGACTAAGTGAAGAGAATTAAATCTAAAGAAAACATTTTCTCTGGCAGGATTAAATAATAATCTACAGTCAGTGTCACAAGAGCATCGTCCCGAATTCAGTTTTAAAGTACTCTTAAAGTGTATTTAAATATTCGATTAATTAATCGCAATCATTGTACCAACTTGAAGTTTGAAACAATTTAAGCGTCACAAAATTATAAATTGTAATAGAAGGCGAAGAAATTTTGAAACTTCGACAGTTTATTTTTTCTTCTACAGCTTTTTACATTGCATAACTTTTCCCATATTAATTGTAATTAATTTGTCATATAAAAGTCTTAATCTTTCTGAAATTCTATTTTTGAGCTGCAGTTAAATATAATTCGACCATTTTTTATGGAGTTACAAAGGATAAAAATTTACAAGCGCCAAAATGACCCTCTCTTCTATTATATTTGGTAAAATTGTGTCTATGCAACATTTTTAAAAAGTTGAGATCGCATTTTAAAGTTAACATTCTGTAAATTTACGTACAATCTATTTCAAAATTTTTAAAATATTTCTCAATATAAGCTAGCACATAAAAAATTTAATTCACGTACTTTGAAAGATTCGTCGAAAGCATGCTCAAGATCATCAGACTTTATACAACAATGATTGCGAATTATCAATCGAGTATGCAAATACATTTTTGTCGTTTGAAAGTTCTTCAAAACTGTGTTTTTGTTTCCTTAAAATAATACTTCTTTTTCCAGAAGTCGTAACTTCACTCTTGTGACACTGACAGTAAGTCTTTATTTTCTAATTATTACTCTCTTTTATAGCTTACGAGAGCGTTCGTCGAACGTGCACATCACAACTACAAATAAATTTATTCATGGTGGACCACGTGTGCATGATGGAAAGTACCGGTAATGGTCACATGTGCTTCTGTGAGGAAGATATGTGCAATGGTGTGCCTCCGTCCTTGTCTTTAAATCCTACCCTCCCTTTAATCCTGTCGTCCCTCTTGATAATAACTTCCGCCCTAAAATGTCCCAGCTTGCTTTGTAGGTCGCTGTGATTATAACATTTCATCACTGATTCTCTTCCCGTAGAATCCTATAGATGAATATATAAGAGGCGAGCAATCGAGATAAAAGTGGCACTTCACTTTTATAGAACCAACTGAAAATATTCTCTTCTTTTCCAGAAACCCTATTTGCAAACTAATTCACTGACATTACTTGTCAGAGAAAGCATTTTCATCTCGAACTCACTCTTACTAAGTTTTGCTATTTACAGCCTAAATAAGCAGTAAATAACGCGTGAATTCTATCACGTAGAGTGAATCTCTTTATGAAGTAAAGTAAATGGAAAGATTATCTAAATTTGAGCCACATTATTTCTGCTTAACCAAGAACTGTTCGCTAAGTAGCTTGATATTGACTGAAATATTTTTTTAATTTTTATTGAACTAATAGTTAAATTCTATTATACGTAAGAATCATTTAGTAGACAATAGCCAGCTTAGTAGAGGGATGGACTTCCAAAAATCACCCACCACCGACTTTTTTGAAACTTCTTATATGACACAAGAGACGTATTTCATTGAGGGCTACAACTTTTATCGTACGTTCTTACCTTGCAAACCAATATTTTCAAACCAATTTTCAAATTACATTTGTGAATATTTTCACTATCATTTTCGTAACAATCGTAACCAGTGCCTCAAAATACATTGATATACGAAGTTTAAAAAAAATCGGAGGTGGGTTCTTTTCGGAATTTTATTCTATAGTAGAGGAAGTACATCTTCCCAGAAATCTTTTTTTAACATACCTCTATCAGGATCTGAATTTTTGTACTATATTAAATTCTCAACAAAGAGAAACCACTATTGCCGTTTCCATATTCCCTTTATCTCTCTCTATTTCTCTCTCTCTTTCTCATTTAAACCTTTTCCTTATACTTCACTCACTCAAAAGAAACATCATTAATTAGACGCGCTTTAAAAGACAATTTTCACGCGGCGTGTTACAGCATGCCCACTTAATTGTCTTATCGATCGTGCCTCCGGTTATATGTCGTAAAATGGCACTTCGTGATGCGTGTCATCAACTTAATTATTGGTTTATCGATTCCAACACTTAGGCAAAAATGATTCTGTGTTGTTTAAAATAATCTTATAATTTAATTTCTTATAATTTAATTTGATTTGTGATGGGCAAACATGTTCGATGTTCCACCTCCTGTAAGTGATTCTACTTGCCATGGATGAATTCAGAGACAATAAACTTGATAAGCAAGACGCGTCGATAGTCAAATTGTTTTCACGCAATAATTGAATGTCTGTCTGTTGGTGACACGCTCGCGAATTTTATTAGAATTGTAGATAGATCATTATTTTAGATAGAAAGTGAATATGCGAGTGGAATGAACTCACTATCGCGATAAATCTTATAGAAGAAAATATTTTACGCTGATTTCATCGTTTGTGGTGTACTTATGCATTCTTTCTATCAGTTGCTTTTTCTATCTAAATTTTCCGGCTTATAGTATTCTTTTTAATTATTTATGTTTCAATATCTGCATTTGAATGTATACCTAATGCATGGTCACGCCACTTTTACGCATGATAATTAAGCCATTTATCTTCCTTTGATATTAAAAATTCAGTAAATTAACTTCAGAATTTTGATATAATGTACTTACCGAATCATTGTTTGACTTCTGGAGGAGTCGAATGTTCTTGCAATTTTTGAAGCCATGTGCAATTTCATTTGAAGCATAAGTCTGATTTTTGATTTTTTTTAAAAATAACTAAGGAGCTCGAGAAATAGATTCATTTTGTACCAATTTGCCAATTCTAATATATTTCAAACCGAAGTTCTCAAAATCACTGAAAGAAATGATAGACTAAGCATTTTCATAAATCATCAACATTTGATAATCACTCCTGATTGAACTACTGCTTTGCAAGTTTGCATGATTATTTTAATTAGTCCCCTTTCATAGAAAACTTCCGATTTCTGTTGCTCGTCTAAAAGGCTGTAAAATTTTCACCATTGTATTGAAATAAGTATTGATAGAGTATACTAAATTATCAGAGAATAAAATCTTTTTTCTTATGATTAGACACGAATATTTAAAAAGAATTTTAAGGAAATGAAAAAATTACATTCTTCAGAGACGAGTAACTAATTTCCACCCTCCACCCTATTAAAAGCAATTGAAATAAGCACAGCGTGGGCCTTCAGGTTGGACCAAATCAAAGGAAGAAAAAGTAAAGTGTGAAAGATGCGGCCAAACTGGACGCTCATGTCCTCACAGAAAGGCTTTTTAACGAAGTCTTTTGCCATGCAAATTTCGTGACTCGCACACTTGGACTCACGAGATTTTTCTGGCAAGCCATGCGGCTATGCCGTGTCGTTTTTCATTGTAGCACACGCGGCTGTGAGGCCTTTAGTCTTTTGAACTGGCAATTGTTTAAATTTTCCAACTTCTTGGAATAAAATATTATTGTTGGATGCAAAACTATTTAGTTCTTATAAAATTTGAAAAGAGAAGAATTCTACGATTATATTATATAGATGAGATATTGATTCTAGTAGTATTTTATAATAATTCTTTCGAGTGATGTAAGTGCCTTAGTTTACCTTTATGCGTTATGCGCTTAAGTAGTGTTAACTTGAGAAGCTGATCGGAGGCTGTGACATTAAAAATCCGTACAGCGTACGTTTTAGAAAACATATTAGATTTTACATTGATTTGTAAGCGAACTCAATTGCTGCGTTATTGTGCCAAAAAGAATTTGAACTTTACTGGTAGATATTATTAGCCTAAGGAGTTAAAACATGATTGATTTTTTTTATTCCAACGAACGTTATATTGAAATAATTGCTTATGGCCTCACAGCCGAAAAATTCCATGTGCCGTGTGAGGAAATAAAATACAGTTATGTTACCAGCCATCTCCTTCGGTGTTGGCAACCAAGCAAGAAGCTTTTTATTTTCGTGAACGATTATGTACTTATACCGGTTATGTAAGCATTATATAAGTGATATGTTTTTTAACTTTTGGATTCTGAATGTATCATATTCTGTGTTGCACTCATAATAAGTGTTAAACGCTGGATAGGCGCATACCTATACATTTTTGTAATATAATGAAACACGCGGGAGAAAACGTACTGTTGGTCTTTACAAAGAAAAACTAGTTGGTATACTTTTTATCTAATCAGCTTTATAAAAAAGTACGCTTAAATAAATATTTTTTTCAAGATAAAAGAATAAGTCTTGGTTAACCAACAGAGAAAATTCTTCCGCGTAAATGCGCAATATTATTAACATTGCAGAAACTTACACGATGCCCGTTCATATGCCCCTCCATTCTCATTAAACTATCAATAATGCACTCACAATTGAAACAGCATTAACAGAAAATTACTAAAAACACAATGAAAATTCTTACACCAATTTGCACGTGCATTCAGAATACTTCTAAACATATTAGTAGATAAATAATTTCCCTCTTATCACACGCTTAATTTAATTATCTTGAATACATTATTATGCCATTCCAAATAACACCTTTCTTTCTTGCTTTTATACACACCCTTGTTTTATAATATATTATCTTCAACACATACAACACAGCATATAATTTATTATCGAAACTGTATGCTTATTAGCTGTAAATTTAAAACGGGGATCGTGTAGAATTTCAGTTTAACATACTGTTGACTGATGATAGTACGTAATGAAGGAAGTAAAAATTGTGCAAAATATCGTTGTTAACTCCACGCTGGTATTTTGAGAATGTTAAACTTCGTCCGACAGCGTTTATTCGACTTTTTTAAATTGTCTCACAACATACATAATCCTATCAGATTTCTTCATGGACGATGTGTAGATATACGCGAGAGAACATAATATATGAGCTGTTATCGATATTATAAAAAATTTATATGTAATTTAAGGATGCTCACGACTCGATGGATTCAAGTCATTAAACTTATTCATTTGTACCTCTTAAGCGCAAAAATAGAATCATTCTTCTCGCATAACATGTCGAGCATCACCTTATCGCAGGATGTAGGCTAAATACATAGAGACTTTATTTTTCCTGCGTTTTAATGATTTTTTAACAATTGCTGTTCAGAAATCAACCTAGATGCTAGTACAATTTTCTTAGTTCAAATTGTAGAATTGTCATGTTAAGCTGGTGGCTTAACATGATAGGATATTAGTTTCTAGGAGATCAACTTAGATATAAAGAGCGAAATATCACTAGCTTTTAAGACCAATGAATTGTATGTAGGAGAAGAGAAATTTAATTTATGAACATTTCAATTGTGTATGAACATTTGAATTGTCTTTGTTATTCGAGAAAATCAGACAGTGAAGTTGTAACATACCACTGTCATGTCATATCACTGATCTATAAATAAATTTATATCTCAAGCCTATTTGTTTTTCATTAGATCACAGGGCTAGTGTACTTTCTTTAAATATAATGAAATGAAAAGTTGAACACTATCAATACTTTCATACTTTATTTTCCTCTTGAATATAACATTTTTTTCTTCGAATCTGATCAATTATAATAATTTTACTACTGTTGAGTATAGTGCCCACATTTTTGACATAACTTTATGTTCCCCATTGAGCCATGATTTAACATTCGCAATAAATTGCTCTTTACTTCACTGGAAATATCACTGATGCCTGCGATTGTTTCACTTTTACAAATACCCCTCTTCTCTCTCAAAGTCTCCAAACTGTCTTGCTTATCATCTCGTTCTGAAAAGAAATTTCTCTCAATCGAACCATTACTCGCTAAGGTCATATAATCATTCAAGATTGTCTGGGATTCTTCCCTTGCTTGACTCAAAGAATCATCAGAACTTAAACAAGCCGAAAGACTCACAGAAGAATTACCTGAAGAAAACATGAGTGATGATTTTTACAGATATTTTTTATTTGAATAATGGTTTTTTAGGTAATTGTTTTTAACTCTTACCAATTGAGGATTCAATTTTATCTGTGTCCGAAGTGGACTCACTGAAATCTTCATCTTCTTTCATCAGTTCGAGATTTATGCTTGGTTCCAGTAAAGGCTGACTACAAGATCCGTATCCCTGCAAAAATATGATTCCAAAAATATTGACTCTTATCCAAAAGATTTTTTAATAATCCTTTAAAGATTAAAAGTTAAAGACTGAAAATTAGCCTCACTTGAACAAGGTCCATTCGTGAATCAAGTGAAAATCGTTTTCCAGACATTAATATTCCACGAATTCGGCTGCGCATGGCTAAAATAAAAGAAAAAATTTGTACCAGTTCGTTACATCAAACTCTTATTTATATTTAATTTGTCTTAGATTGAATATAAAGTGTAAAAGAAAAACCGTTATACCAGGACTATCACGAGCCTCGAGCCTAATTTTTCCAATATTTTTCACGCACTCGTTGAAAATATCAGTTTCGTCATAAATAGCAGCAAAGCTTCCGTTCACAATTTTTGGTGACATAGGCGAATTACTTAGCAAGAGACTTGAGCCAAAATCTTCATTTTTCTCATGCGTTTCTAAACAGAAAATATTTCAACAGCATAAAAACGGTATTTTATACTATAAACACTTCAGTTTAACGAGTTTCTATATAGCTTATACATAAAGTGAACATTTATTTTCTTATTCAAAATTACAAAAGGTTTTGGTTTGCTAGAAGGCATTACTAAGTCCATTATTACAGTGATATATCACGTAATCTAATTTATATTTGTGAGAGAATATTACTCTCTTATAAAACATCAACTTGTGCGTGAATGATTTAAACTTACCACCAAGAGGAACTTTTGTTTGTGTGGGCAAACCAGTCACTCCGCTTAAAATCTCGTTAGCGGTACTTCGAATTTCCGTCCAATCTTTGAGTATATCGTCATTAGTGGTGCTAGTAATGTAAAATTATTTAACTACAAGCCTCAAAATGTGTGATATACTGTAAGATACTGTAATCAAACTTAAGGAAGTGTATAAGATAAATACATATCAAACAAAATAACAATTTAATATTACCTTGATAAAAAAAATGTTTTTTAAGTATACTGACTTATTAACTAATGCGCACTTACTTGGTCGAGGTTACAGTAAATCTGATGACGTACTTTCCATGGAGGGCAGCTGGTACACAATGAACGCGACCTTTTGCATTCATCTTCTTTAGTAACCTTTCTGTCCATGAATTCTCGCCTTGGAGGCGAAATACAACCATTCCTAAATGCCTCTCAGCAGGAATTTCAAATCGAGAATCGGCCAAAACAAGTGCTTCAAATTTCTGCGCTAATCTAACGCCCTACAATAAGTGATCATTCCATATTCAGTGCTTTCAGTTTAATGTATTAAATAATTAAAATACACTATTTTTTTTTACCTCTCGTACATGCTTCTGCAACCCCGTAATTCCATAATTTCGTATAACAAACCAAAGCTTAAGAGCTCTAAATTTTTTTGACAAAGGAATTTGCCAATGCTGTAATAGAAAAATTAGAATTTGAACAATAAGACTAAAAAAGAACTTTCTCGATCCAGGTTTTCAGAACACTCGCTTTCAATATTATTGAGAAGGACATTATATTCGTCTGTAATTTTTATGACTATCTTGAACTTACCATGTAATCGATTGCAAGTCCTAATGAAAATATTATTCAAGGAATTTAATTAACAACTTCTAAAAGATTAGGCAAATATTTTTGAAAACATCTCATTAGAATAGTTACCTGAATTTTCATGCTTCAAATAAAGAGGTTCGACATTGAAAGTCCTGTGAAGAGCTTGACTACTTTTCACCCTAAAGAGAGTATCCTTTATAAATAATTTTATTATCTTTCAGTACTAGAAGGCTTTATTTAACAGTTTCTTTCATTAAATTTATTTATGCTGAGAGAATTGTGTATCTTATCCTTACGATAAGAAATATTTACCACATAGCAGTACAGTCAAAGTGAACCATCAACCATTTACTTGGATTAAATGCAAAGGAATCTGCCCATTCTATTCCTTCCAACCAAGACCGAAATTCGGGACACACAAAAGCGCTACCAGCATACGCTGCATCTATGTGTAACCATAGACCATTTTTTTCACCTATACAAAGATTTAATTTTCAATCGATTACTCTTTCTTTTTATGCTCAATCGTAATTTAAAAAATATCCAAGATTCAATTACATTCTTCTCATGTTTCAATTTTACTTACAAATTGGACCAATTTCTTTAAGATTGTCAAATGCGCATGCTCCAGTTGTTCCCAACGTAGCACACACCTTAAAAAAGTAACATTTATTTCTCAGAGGGCCAGTCATGTAACTTTTCTATTTTCCCAAGTTCCCACATTCCCATTTTGTTCCTAAATTTTCGCAGCAGGACACGTATGACGTTTTAAACGTCAAAGATTTCAAAGACTTTAAGGATTCTTAAAAGATTTCACAAGATTACAAGACATTTTGATTGATTTTAAAGAATTTCGATGGGTTTTAAGAAATGTAAAAAGATTTAGAAGATTTTAAAGAATTTCATTGATTTTAAAGATTATAAAATAATTTCAGAGAGTTTATGAATTTTCAATCGATTTCACAATATATATTTAAAAAATTTCAGAGATTCAATGGGATTTCAAAAGATTTCAAACAATTTAAAAAACCTCAGAATTCAAAAAACTCCAGATCTATAATCTTTTAAGAGATAAGTGTATCAAAAGTCACTTACAAAGAAGGGAACAAGTCCTTCTTCCCGATCTTTCTTCAAGGCCTCAATGAGCATTTCACCTCTCATACTAAGTTGATCATCTGAATTGATATACCTCATTTGTACTAAACCTATAAGTGCAGCTTTCTCGACACTGGAGTGGGCCTAATAAACGTTAAATTTCACAAATATAGACATACCATTACAAACGATTCTCATTCATAAATACTGCCTCAATCTGAATAAGTAAAAAGAAACTACTAATTTATTTAGTAAAAGTAATTAAATCAATTATTAAGCCTTACTAAGTGAATTAGTAGTTTTTTACTGTGAATTAGTAATTTTTAACTAACTGATAGTAAAAATGATTACTAAAATGAATTAGAAAACGAATCGGTACTATTTCATTAGTAGTTTCTTACTAATTCAGATTGAGAGATATTTACTAATTCAGATTCAGATTTCGATTTATTGTGCCAAGTACAAACCTGATCTGAACAATAAGCAACGAGTTTAGAGTTGATTGTGGCAGGTAATAGATCAGGTTCATTTTTTTGGACATCTTTGATGGCCCTAGTTCTTGCTGCCAAAAGACAGACCAAGGTGGCTTCACTTGATGTTGTTTGAATAACACCACCTCCTGAACTTTCTGAATGATGGAGAAAATCTTCAGGAAGTCCGATCATCTTTCCCAACCAATTCATCACAATGGTTTCTAATTCTGTACATGCTGGACTTGAAGCCCATGTGAATCCTAAACAATTTATAGCATCGGCCAACATGTCTGCCAAAAGGCTTGCTGGTGAATTTAGCGCAGGAAAATATGCATGCATATGTGGACTCTGCCAGTGTGTAACCCCGGGCATAATACATTTTTCGATATCATTAAAGATATTCTCCCACGGTTCACCTTCTACAGGAGCTGATGTTGGTAACATATTCCTGAGATATCCGGGAGACACAGCCGGATAAACTCTCCGAGACCGAATATTCTCAAGGTAATCGGCGATGTAATCCACCATTTCCTTACCTACACGAAGGGGTAGTATCTATTTTATGATGTTTTTAAAAGCAAAGAAAATGGGAAAATTATCACCAAAGCTATCTTTGAGCTCACCATGTTTACGATATTCCTCGAGATTCATGATAACTGCAACAAGCGGAAACAACTTGAATTAAGTCGAGTGAAGGACAACGATATCCGGTTGACGTCTCAATCCAGTCTTTCAACCAGAAATCCCAGCCTGCATTACAGAACCCAAATTTCGAAATTTCGGTCACACCGTTTTATACGCATGAGTTAAAATTATTTACACCAAGAGTTTGAAATAATGCGCCTGACTTGCAGACAGTGTCAGGAGCGTTTCTTTTAACAATGTAATGTCGACTATTCTATCATGACCTAGCAAATACATATTAGCAAATAAACCGATGATTTGTACGGATTCATCGACCGCTTGTTAAGCGATTCTAGCTTATTAGGGTAGTGTCACTCGTCAGCCTAGAACTAAATATTGCTGAATTGAAGTCTTGTACAACTTATATACAAGAGTCGGGTTGAATGAAAAAAAAATTTAATTTAATTATTTTTTTATGGATATTACTGTTCACATTTTTCTTCTTCACAAAGGGAAAAAATGCATTAAATAAGAGTTTCAAAAGAGAGCTATTGAATGTAAATAGGTCAGTTGTCTAGAATTGAAACCTATATATATTACAGATCTCAGTTTTATGCGAATTTAATTCAAACAAATACTAGACGTTGAAGATTCATGATTTTTTTACCCAGAAATAAATTTTTAAAATAAACATTAAACGACGGTTTGGAACTAAAATGTCAAAAAACTCTTTTTAGAAAATTTTTAAATGATTGTTGCGGATGAACTGAATGCGCGAAAAATTTGAAAATGTTCCAAAATTAAGCTTAATGTTTAAACTTCAAACAAGGAGAAACAAAGATTATGACATCTTTTTATAAAAAGCATAGAATCATGGAATACCTTTTCTAAATAGATCACAGGTATCTATATTTTCCAAAAAAAGACTGCAGTCTGAAATACCGATAATCGGTACAAAATAAAAACTTTGTCAAAAAGTAAATACCTATTTTTTTAGTAGGTATATACTATTTACTATATACTATAGTTCTTAAAAAAAAGAATTATAAAAAATTTAAAAATCGCTGTCTCATGCGTTACATCTTTGCCAACTGTAGGTAAATTATTACATACTAACGCAAAGAACCGTAGTGCTACGCTAAACTACTAGTTTCTTTCTATTCTCTCTAATATGTAAAAGTTCAAGTATAAAATAATGAAAGAACTTTTACATAACAAGCACAGCATTTTGTGTGTTATTTTATGAATACCTATTTAAAATTTTATAACATAGACGCGCTTTAAAAAGCCTTTGATGTTTCAAAATCCCAACTTCTCATGTTTCCTGAGATCGAGTGAGATAGCACTTTGCATAAAATGTAGTGTTTACTAAGCATTTATACATACTCTAATGAAATGCAAAATTCGACATTTGAATGAATCTTTATCTCGCATTTAGCAAATAGATCTTAAGGAGATATGTTTCAAAAGTCACACAAATCAAGAATAAGTCGTGCAACGTCGAACAGCATCGATTGAATCGATCTGCCACATCCGATCTCTATCAGCCTATTAACCAAACGTAGATTCCTTTGCCAATATATGCGGGTGTATACGTAATGTACTCTTACATCTGAACCAAACAGAAATTGCCCAAGGGTCTGAACGGAACATTGCCGATGCGAGGAGGCGTGTATGTGAATTTACCGTTTTTCGCCACAGGCGATCACTCCTTTGGGCTTGCATCCCGCATCCCAAAACATGAACTTTTGGCTCCATATTTTAAGAAACCTTTAAAAGTATCCGAAAGGTTCCTTGATTTAATTATAATATATAATAACAATATTATATGCGCGCTACAGCGCGCCGGAAATATTGCATGGACAATTCATTGGATTTACAGAAATTTTAAGAGATTTAACGAAGTTTTATGGGACTTTATTAAAGTTATTGGGGTTTTATGGAATTTTAAGGAATTTCAATGGACTTGATGAGATTTCTTTGAATTTTCAGTAATTTTAAGGGACTTAACGAGATTCCATAGGATTTAACGACATTTTATGGGATATTAAGTTTAATTTTTAGAATTTTTAAGGGACTTCATGGGATTTCATGAGACTTATTGGTATTTTAAGAGATTTCACGAGTTATGGGAGTAAATGTATTTTTATATATTTATATATTTATTTTTCAGGTTCAAATTTCTCTTAAATCGCAAGTTTTGGTACATTACAAAAGGAGAAGTAATTTTAACACTCACATACTATTCAATAATGTTACGTCAAAGCCAAATCAGTATTTATAACTATTACAGACAATAGTGGAGCACCGTTAGAAGTCATCGCTGAAGACCACGACGAATCAAGATTTTTCAGAATAAGTATCCATCACGCTGTACACGTTTGAGTCGTATTTATCTTAAGGGGGCGTTTTACCGTTAAGCAATATAAAAATATGTTTTTAAATTCTGAAAGAGGGTGTAGTAAATTAAATGAACGATGTAAAAAAATAGAGATGCATAACATAATGCGAATTCTTGATCTGCTTAATGTTTTGAACACATCTAGATATGTTTGGGACAAGTCTCATTTTTGTCTCGTATGTGCTCGTTATGCATCACTATAAAAAAATTAATGTTGGGATTTTTATGTGAGATCTGGCGCGTTGTTTGTAGATATTTTTTGCTATCCGCGAATAGTCCGTATAGATCCGATTTAACAAAAAAAATGTCAATTAACACATCTTTTATATTTAAAAAATGTCAGACAGTTTTTCATGCATCATGTTAAATGCTATGTTCAGAAATCAATCAGCTGCCATGTTTCTCGAGAAATACTTGTTACTATTACTGCTGCTCGTACTGCGGGCGCTCCTTAGCTGTACACCACACACGTGCAATTAGATGAGGTCCATAACAAGGAGGGGGTGTTATACCGCTAGGTGGCAGTGTTACATTGATCCCTCTCTTTCCTCGTTCAGGTACACCGATTTTACCGTTTATTCAGCCATCGTTCGTTCAACCATGAGATTCGAGACGCGCTTAAATTTACCACCACGAAGTATTTCCATTAATTTTATTTCATGTCAATGTTTATCATATTTAAACTATATATGTTTTTATGTCTTACTCCCTCATTTTCACTGAATGCACACAGAAGAAAAAGGTCTAGTTTTTGTTACAGTTTCAGTCCATTTTTAGACTTAAGGCTAGATTTAAGCCCTTCTTAGTCTTCAAACAAGACCATAGAGTCTTTTTTTAAGACTAAAGATGGGCTTAAATCTAGCGTTGAGTCTAAAGAAGAACTTAAGTAAAGGTGTAACAAGCTCTAAAAAAGCTAGACTTTTTTTTCTGTGCATAATTAGTATGTAGTGAGATTTTTTCAGATTTAAGTTCTGAAAAATGGTAAATATATATTTTTTTAAGTAAAAAAATTAAGTGCATTACATGGAAGCTGAAAAATGACGCCAAAACAAAAGAGGTTCGCATTAAATAAACAAGATTCACGATTTCACGATACATCAAAATGAAGTACCGTACAGGTGACTTTAAGAAACAGGTACTTGCAAAACAAACAAGGTACCGTTTATGCAAGAACTGAAATCCATCAAGGTAAACGTGGATTAATCGTACTTATCGCTGGGACGTGCAAGATTTTCAGGAATTGATGAAACGTAAATACAATTCGCAAGAACTTGCAAGCTGAGAATTGGTTTTGTTAAAACGTTTTGCATCTCTACTCTGACACTTTTATTTTCATGCAAATAGCGGTGAAATTTGAATGAATTAGTAACATTTTAATGCGCATTTGAACGTTAATTAAAACAACAATTGATCAATGACATTCGAGAAGCAGAAATTATGTACTATCGGCATTTCAGGGCTTTTGACCGACACAAATCTGATTGCGTGATGCTTTCAGTGTAGTAATAAAGGTAGATAATGAAGAAAAACGAAACACAGGGATGGAGATAATAGGGAAGACTCGATTTCAAGGGGATACCCTGTTGGGATTGTTCACGGACAATTAAGGGACAGACAAGCTGCAATTATCCCACTCGTAATTGTATGGCGAATGCACAAGTCTAGCGATCGGTTTGGCACCAAAGGTCAGCCGGGGTCAACGACCACTGAAATATTCATCTCTCGATAATTTGGAGTCGATTGATTATAATTTATACCAATCGCTAATTGTCCACGTCCTCTACCAATTACCAACATGCATTTCCGATTAGGTGCTCGTAAGTGATTTGCATTGCATCTAAACTAGATAGGAGACCATGAGTTGATGAGGAATAAAAATCTTTATTTTAATGTTAAGAATTTAGTTTATTACGGAACGTGTTTTAATCTTCAGGTCAATCTAGTATGCTGATTACCTCAGAGAAAGGGCTGAGCGTTACGTAACCCTTTACCTTTTTCAAAGAATAGCAACGCGTGAAGCTAAATCTGAGAGAATCATCGGCTTCTTTTTAGGGGACCAATAGAAAAAGCTTCTTTTGATGATCCTTACACCGCTGTGGTTTGAAAACAATTTTTATTCCACGTTTCAAGTCATCCTTTCGAATCCGGAAGGTAAAACCACTACCTGCTATCTCTATTGACGAAAGGTCAATAGCCTGGGAAATTGAAGGCCAATGTCATGATGTTGAATTCTGATTACTTCCGAGTCATTTTCTTTTTTTGATTCCTAATCGAATCCGTTCACAGCAGGCACAGGATTTTTATAACAAGACATGAAAATGAAAGTCAACAAAAAAGCGAAGAAACGTTATGCAGAAATATTTTCTACGTATTTTATCATTTATTTATACGTATGTATATTTTATTTTATGTACTGATAAAATTATATTGTGAGAATTGCTAATTTACGACTCAATAAGGGATTATATTTCCTACCAGGGAAATTCTTTTGAAGATTCAGAGGTGTCAATGGAAATTAGCGGAATCAGCTTTATAGCCAAAGACTTACTAACACGAAAAATTAAACTCTGAGTAAGATAAACGTTCAAGCATTCCAGCTCCAAGCCACAAATTACATAGAAAACATGAAATAGAATTTATTACGGTATTGAAATTGAAATAAATCAGCAAATATAAGCGTGAAATTTTTCCAGGTGGAAACAAGTTTTCATGCCAAAAATAGATTCTCTAGAGTCAGCTAGCGCGAGTCTACAGAGGTCATAGACCCATTGTACAATAAATATATATATGGAACGAATCGACATTGACAGTCAAGTACTTACCACCTACGTCTTAGCCAAAAAGGAAAACTCATGAAGTGTCGATTTTGAAAGGAGATTCCTCAGATGAGGATTCTTCAAATTTTAAAGTCTTGCGTCACTTAAACTGGCGAGTCAATGACTTCTATAGATGGCTAGCAGTGTCGAAAATTTGATATTGTATTCAATGATTTCTTAAATTCTTTAGCGGGAAAACTTAGAGGTATTTTTCAGGGATTTTTTAAATTGGCTTTTGTAAAAGCTATTAAAAGTTGGATTGGCTTTGATGATCGAATTTATTTTTCAATAACATATTGACACACTGCAGTTATATATCTGTTACATATTTATTACATATCTGTTACATCGCACTTACATCTCAGTTATGTTACAGTTATAGAACATCTATGATGGTTCACCAGACATTTTCTCTATTCCAGATGAAAAAGTGTCTCTTAAGTCATATATGTATATTTCATTTTCACTAAGGAACTGTCTAATCTTACGGAATATTCCGTAAGAATATTCAGTGCCTCCAACTAAATATTTTGTTCATTTTGAAATATTAAAATTATACCGAATTTGAAGAAAAAAATATTTCTCTCATTTAGCAATTTCGTCAGGAATGCTGTTCTACTTGAAAAGTTTACATAATGTTACTAAAAGTTTTAGTTAATCGTAAAGAGTTTTAGTTCCCAAAGAGTTTTAAAAACTGAATTTGAAAACATGTTTCGTTGAAAAAAGGGTCCGCGTTAAATGCAGAGTGAACGATTGAAGATTTGATCAAATTTCACCAAAGTAACAGGATTTCGTTTGATTTTTGTGAACGATTGAAAGAAGGGTCTCAATGTTAGGGTAATGTGAGATGACCCAACAGAAGAAAAGGAAAATGGTCGGCGGTAACATGAAGTAAAGAAAAAGAAGAAGTGGTGCTGAAGAAAGGGTGACGATGGAGGGGGTGGACGCATGTGCGCGTATAAGTGCGTCACTGCTTTTCAAAGATGGATGGTGGGGACTGGAGGGGTTGGAGGGGATAAGGGCTACACAGCCATGAGCACCTGTGGATCTCTGCATCGTGAGCCGGTAGAGTCACTCACCGACCACCACCACCGAACCTCCAAACTCCAAGGTTTAATCTAAAACTACCCGGTTAAAACCCGATTTTTAGTCGTCGGTATATAGCCGATGATACACTGTCATCGATCGTGGAACTCAAAACAAATCCGTCCTAATTCGTCGCGTTAATAAACAAAAGCTCTTCCGAAAGTTTCCTTCAAGGTGATTTCATTACTGTTGTTGTAAACAAACACGGTAATCTTCGGTGGTGGTAAACATTGTCTGTGGTTCAAGCAGTTTAATATTTATAGTTTATTTACCACTAACATAAGAAGGAAAAGCTTCCGCGGAATATACATCCATGGTGCTGTGATTCTCTTCATCCGTCCAATCACCAATTTAGTGTCTTGCTCGTTTACGTGCTGCAAACAAGTTTCGTGTTAAAAATTTGTTTATATTGTTTGGAGTGTACGATCTCCTATTCTATTCGAAAACCCAAGGACATTGCAGCAAGTGGAAACCCTGGTTATGGGCCATCGGTTCTATACCGGAAGTGTGATCTCCTGCTCTACTGCTCTAAGATGCGATGGAAATGGGAAATTTGACACGTGCAGTGAAACTTGAAGATCTTGTGCACTAACAATTGTGATATAGATAGCGAAGTTGACGCATTTTTACGAAAGGTGAAAGATTCTTAGTGCAGTGTCAATTGAAATTCTGGTGTGTCGACGGGTGATAATAGCACAATCATCAGTTTTGGATATCTGGATATGCGATTGCGGACATCATGCCTAGCACGATAAGAGGTAAGTGTCGTGTTTTAATCACTACATTAAGAGAAGAATAACTGTCGTTGCTGATGGTAGTGAAACCGTGACCGTGATTCCCGATATTATTTTTTTTTACCGTTCTTACGAGCACTCGAGCGTCCGAAATAAACGGTGAACTTGACGGTGGAGGATCTTCCGTTACCGGCCAAAATGCATTATTTGCACATGAATAATGTCACTTATGTGTCATCGAATGCGTTTTGTGTCCATCAGTTATGAAAGACGTTTCAATAGTGCGATAAAGGAGAGAATGGACCAAGTGATCCAAATATTAGCGAAGACCTAGCGAAGAATAATTAGCGAAGAACGAGGGAAATATATAAATTGGTGGAAGATAACAGTACTCGCGTTGCGTTGCGGTCGTGATGGCAGGGTCACTCGAGGTCAGTAACACACTGACGGCAGAAACGATATAAAGTGGCTCGGCACACGTGCACACGTGAACCACCGTTGTGTGCGTTGCACATGCAGGTAGTAGGGTACAACACTCTATCGATCCGTAATCAGTAAATAAAGTAGTAAGGGTCAGATTATTTCTTCCTCATTCTTTAATATGCACCTTTCTGATATGTATCGTATTTACATTTCCAATAGCAATTTGACACTTTTCTTCTTAATTTTTTCTTCAAAGTCCCTCATGGTCTACAAATCACATCCTTGGACACGTTGGTTATAAAATATGCAACTTCTCATGGAGAAACTTTCTAATGATGTTCATGTTTATGTTCTTTAACTTCCAAATACACTTCAGAGTTCAGTGTACTACAAGTCCTTGGTCTTATCGCAAAGTATATTAGGAGTTTGATATAGTGCAACACAATATTTCCTTTTTCCTGGCGTATCAAGGTCAATCGTCTCCCAATGTCAGATAGAAATACAGGTCCATCAATACGAAAGTCTTCCTTGATTTAAAACAAAATCATTCTAGGTACTCTATACTCTTATATTTTTATTTACTTTTGAAAGAATTTTAAAAAAGTTTTAAATTGTATTTTTAATTTTAGTTAGAAAGTTTAATTTTAGCTGTAAAGTTTATCTTTAAGGTCAATGCACGCACGCATACCTTTCCCTTTATCACCCCTTATCTGGACTTTATATAATCCACTGACTTTATCTTCTTTACATCAAGTTGCGTAATAAAACGAGCCAATAAAGTAATATTTATTACCCTTGCATTATACCCCTGCATAGCAATTACTTCTGACATTCTTCATTGATATGATTGTCACAATTTACACAAATCATCAACCCTTGAGATAAAATTTCTTTTGCTATAGATCTCACACGTTGATGTCAAAAACATTTTCTACTGTAATGAGTCTTGAGTGTTCTCAGCAATTGTTCTTCTCCAAAGAAGTTTACCGGGTCGAAGTTTACCGTTCGATAATTAAAGGCCTGTGATCTAAGTTCATATATGAATTACTCAGATATTGGACGCAGGCGTGAGGTTTAACGCAGGATTCTTGACGTGGCAGGTGGCAAAGTCCTTGGATCGTTACGATCGATTACCCAACAGAGTGGGTTTCGGCTGTGGCCGGTCCTGAACCACCAGGTTGTCGGTTTTGTGGCTCGTACTCGTGTTGGTTCAGCTACGAACAAAAGCAAGGGTCAACGAACCAGCGACGTGTACAAGAACACATGCAAACACCTACCTGAGCACATACCTACCCTGCACGCACACATCTATACATATACTGCTTAGTGCTTACATAGCTCTCATCTAACCACCCGTGGTAGCTTTTGGTAGAACTGGGCCCAAAGAGTTCCAACTGATTGCTCACCAAGTCCCAGGGCCGAATTTAGGGTTGTGGGGGCCCTAGGGCCGGTTAAAATGTGGGGGCCCTTTAGCCCCTACATTTCCCA
>JAUESH010000015.1:22373614-22389295 GCA_032275165.1 Synergus magnus
GTGGTAAATTTTTTCCATCACCCACATTATTGAAATAATCCAATATATATCCGATATATATATATATATATATATATATCGACTTCAAATTAATTATACTTTTTTAGGGTCCCAACATGCTACTTTTCCGCATGGGAAGAATGTCTGATTCCTAAATTTTTTTTCGACCCACCCTACTAAACAGAGTTTTTTGGGTTACTGATTATGAATCTAACGGCGGAATGTGCGTATGATATCCTAAAGATATCTAAATGAAGTGTAAATAAGATATCGCAAAGTTTTCGTTAAATTATGTGCAAAATAAAACGCAAAAAATAAATAGTAAAAAACTGAATGCTTAAATAAAACAATACGTACCTTGAAATAACGTAAGATTCTTTAGCAAGGTTTGGATTGAAAGGATTTCTTGCTTCTCTGGACCATTTTCTCAATTTACTTAATTTATTTATCAAAAAAATTCCTGCTCCTTGAGATTTTCCGCAAGGCTTCATTATCCAAGTGCTTTGTGCTGATTTACGATATTCCTCCACGAACATATTGTAATCTATCAGGGTAAGTTTAATATATTTATCTTATATAATTCTCAGGTAAAGTGAATACAAAAACTTTGAATATCGCTGATATTCTTTAAAAGGGCGCGAAAAGGCAGTATCTGGCTAAAAAGAATATACACTGGTACACCGATTCTTGGCCACTCTATTCGCGGCCGTTTTCACGCTTGACTGATTCTGCGTCCCTCCCCCTCCCCCCGCGTCAGGCACTCTGGTGCCTCGCTCGTAGTGACCTCGAACAGCCAGCGCCGTACTGCGTAGCCGTACTGCGTATTGTGTTTGCTCGACGAATGTCCGAGTTCAGAGTCTATATATGCGGCCCTGAGTTTAGACCTGAGTGTGCTTGCCCGTCGAATTTTAATTGATCCTGATCGCTGGCCGTCTACCCCGGAGGCCGGCCAGGAATTGGGGTACGAGTGTATACTGAAAGATAAAAAAGACTTCCCTAAACTGGATAGCTGCCTACAATGATTAATGGTAAAAAAATCAAAATGAAGAAAGTGAACTTAATTTACGCATTTCGAAACACGAAATAAAATAAAAGAATCTTAAGGGCGGTGCATTGGCTAAGAAAAAAAAAGGTCTGGCTACATCGCATTTTGACAGATAAACAGACATTATTTCCATCTCAACTTTTTTGAGAAAATTAACACAAAGATATGAATTTTCTAAGAGTCCAAAAGGGACATTCCACTGAAAGACGTTTTGTTTGAATAAATGATAAAAATAAATAAAAATTTAGTATAATAATATTTAAAAATGGGAAAAACAGGGTTTCCATATCAAATATTATATTGCATAACTAGAGGGAGATCTTTCTGTTTCTACGACTTGTCTTGGAAACATTTCCCTTACCGTAGAAACAAAAAGGTCTCCCCCGAGTCATTTACTATTCTTTTTTTAATATCCCTATGATTCAGATAATTTTCATACCTGTGGGTCGGTTCCGCAAATTCGTTTTTCGAAACTGTAGAGCAAAGAGCGAGAAAGCTGATTTACGTGTAAGTTAACTTATTGTGACAATTATGGTGGCACTGAAACATAAAATCACGCGAAATACGAAGTTGGGTTAGCGGTTTCAACAACAACTGTGAAGCTGGCGCCACTGTATCCCTATATATGGCGAGTTGCCATAGGGTGATGGCATTCTGCCATCTTGGTTTCGCTTCTGCGTTTCATCCCGGATCCGCAACTGGACTCATCAGTAAGGAAATGTGGACGGACCCTGCCTTAGACGCTCCGAGAGGAGATTTTTCAGCTTTGACTGCCGATGCCGGGAATCGAACCCGGGTCGCCTGCTTCTCAGTTTGGAGTGTTGCCCCTGAGCCTTGACGTTGAGACGATGGTGATGGTAGTGGGAATGTAGCCACTCTGCTTGGCTAGTCCCCACATATACTATTGTAAAGAATAGACAGTCACAGTGGCTATGTTCTCCCTACTACGACTATCACATCCACGTCACGGCTCAGCGGCAACACTCCAGGCTGAGAAGCAAGACAACCCGGATTCGATCCCCGGCATCGGCAGAACACCGAGAATCATCTTTCCTCCATGCGTCTGAGTCAGGGTCCGTCTACATTGCCGTACTGATGAGTTCAGTGGCGGACCCGGGACGACACGCAGAAGTGAAAACAAGATGGCAGAATGCCATCACCCATCACACGCTATACTATCCTTCTTACAGACATTAACCTTAGTCTATCGTCATCACGATATTCGCACACTAACATGAATACAACCCATATTCTTTCGATGACACCATTTTCCTACTCCCTAGGGAGTATAAAGTACTTTCTACTCACACCGCTCGAAAAACGAGATTGCGGGCCCGCTCCACAGGCATGAAAATAGGCCGAAATCATGGGGGTGTTATAAAAATTAATATAGTGATTTTGAACCAGCAAAGTTAATACACTTAACCCGTGATATAACCGCCCTTGATTAGTGGATTTTTAGAATTTGTATTGGCTACATTCGTTGGTGAGTGGATATCCAGGGGCAGGGAGAGAGGCACCTCTCCCCATCCCTCAGGCGCCGCTAACTCCAAGGATCTATTTAGTAGCGCAGCCTGTTTACGCCCGAAGACTCTTGACTCACTGACGCAGGCCTTGTCCGAAACAAACGGTAAATCAAGAGTTGAATCTATTTTCGTTTGAATGAAGGAAAAAGATGTTGCACTAACTGGTATATGTAAAACCTGCGAGAATTTTGAATTCACTATATCAAAGTTGACGAGCAACTGTGGAACGATGTTAATATTTTTTATGCAAAAGACTTAAAGGGAGCAGGCCCTTTACAATTTTCAAAAAATCGATTTTTTTTTCTCATATTTCGAAAGTACAATATATTGAGAGTATACTCGAAAAAGGAGAAATCGAAATATTAAATATTTACGGAGCTATCGCATATAATCGAGCGCCGGACCGCATACTGTGAACTAGCGAGTTGAAACTTTAAACGTGTTTATCTCAAAACTGCTTTTTGAAAAACAGCTTGTGCTGTAGTTCAAAAAGTAATTGATAGATCTGGCTGAAATTTTATGAGGTTTCTGTCTACAACATTATCGGAAGGATGTACCTACCTAAAGTTTTATGAATATCGCGTAAATAATTTACTTTTTTGGGGTAAAAATTGTCGAAAAAATAGTCGAAAATTTGAACATTTGATTAAAAAGCCTACCTAATTTTTAATTTTGTACTTTTATATAATTGTATAGTTTTATCCTTCCCCTACACATGTCAATAATCGAAAAATATTTTTTTTTTCGGATCAATAGAAAAAGTGTGACAGATGCAGCACTTTTTGATGTCACACAAAAGTCGTGCAAAGGAATATGCTATAACGCCGCCATTTTTTTTCATAAAAAAAATGTTTTTCAATACTTCAAATTTGAAATAAAATTATGTCAAAAAATTCAAAATGATGCCATTATTTTATAACCTTTAAAAAAATTCATAAAAAGTGACTTATTTTCGGGCATCTAAAGGGACTGCTCCACTTAATAGCATATTTATACATTTTCAGGCAAAGCATATGGGGCAAAATTTGTCAAGCGTACCGCCTAAAAATTTGTTGTCTTCAATCTTTTTGAAACTCTACTTAATTGTAGTCCTAGTGGACCTCTTTTAATCCCTCAAAGGAGACAGCTTTGGTATGACTGATTTTCAACTTACAGGGGCTTATATTTTTGACGTCTGACTGTCCGGACTTATGTGGCCGTATAGAAACAAAATAAATAAACCGAAATTTCCTTTGGCAAAATTCCACGTGGATATTCAAAGGAAATATACTTGAAACGGTTTGTTCATAAGTAGCATTTTACACGTGGATTTACACATGTGATTTCAGATGTACTACGTCAAACGAGGTATTAACAAGTGGAATTTTATACGAGAATTTACACGTTTAATTCCACGTGCATTTTCAGGGGAAACATACTTGAAACGGTTTATTATCAAATGACATTTTACACTTGGATTTTCGGAGGAAATATACTAGAACGGGTTATTCACAAGTTAATTTTACACGAGGAATTAAACGTGTAATTCCACGTAGATTTTCAGAGAAAATATACTTGAAAAGTTTTATTCACAAGTGGCATTTTACACGTATATTTACGCGTGCAATTTCAGAGGAAATATATTTGGTACGGGTTATTCACAAGTCTCATTTTACACGTGCATTTAGACGTGCAATTCCACGTGTATTTTCAGATGAAATATTCTTTAAACCAGTTAAAAAAGTAGATTTATTATCTATTTTAAGTAGGAAAATCTATTTTATGTTTATTCCTTTGTGAACAAAATCAATTACAATACAAAAATGGAAATGAGAAAATAAGGTCGCTTGAAATATTACTTTGAAATGGGAGAATATCTTCGTTATTCTTTGTCTTGATTCTCTACTGTAATTAGAAAATATTCAAAGTGTTAATTCGATTTTGGTAATTCATGAAATTCCTAATTATACTCTTAAGAAAAGTTGAAATAAAAATCTATTTAATTGGTTCTAAACAACGTTTTTGTCGTCTAAATAACGTTTCTAAGGCGTTTTTAAAACATAAAATTTGTATTGCAGAAAGTTTCAACAATTTAAAATGAGAGTTACTTCAGTTTGACTACTAATTGGTTTCAGGGTACAAAACTCCTCGCAAGCTTATGTGTTGGCTTAAATAGTAGCCCATGGAAGATAAGCGCTCTTATGTGACCTCCCTGTTACTCCTTGCTCCTCTAAATAGTCTGAGAAGCAATATGAAAGAGAAAAAAAAATTATTATTATAACGCTAATTTATTGTCCACCTAATTTCTTTCCGTCTTCTTTTTCTGTAAAAAAACTGTGATTAATAAGAGATGTATTTCGGGTAATTTAGATAACGTACCAATGGGTAGGATTCATAAACAGCGTAATGTCTACAGTATCTTCATGAAATATCACCTTGAAGAACTTTTCTTTTTCGTTCTGTTAACAGTTTCCTCGGTGATCGATTAGCATTAATTATCAAACTACGAGAGTATTTGACATACCTATTGACTAATTGCGTAGAACCCCATAAGGCAGTCGCTAAATATTTGAAAAATTTAGAATCTTTTGTTTGCACTTGTATTCCAACCCACCCTATTGAAAATTACGACATCGTATACGATGTCGCTTACGACTTCTTTTACCATGTCATTTACGACGTAGTTTACAACTTGCTGAAATAATCAAGAAGGATTGATAATTAATTTTCATTATAATCCCTTATAAATCTTAAAATTCACTGAAAACATAAAATCCAGCATCATATTAACAAAATCTAGAAAGATTTTATAAAAAAGGTTGCATTATTGGCCATTGTCACTTTGTTACGATCTCGAGTATTGGTTTTTACATGATAAATGTTTCTTAAAGTTCAGTTTAACAAAAGTTCAAATTTTATAGACAATTATAGGAATTCAGGTTAAAATAATTATAAACTCTTGACAAAAAGAACTTTCAGATGGAGAAAAAGAGACGCGTGTCAGGCGTCATAACTGAGATTGAACTAATCGACCGCGTATTTTGGGCATCAATTTTTCAATTCTGACCACTTTTTCACTAATTAATTCATAACTTACGAGATTATTTTACATGAAAATCTTCAATAAACAGCCGAATACTCGAGAAGTCGCAAAGCGAGGACCACATGTCAATGATAGGCGGCGGCGATATTCAATGTCGATAAGTTTAGAGTTTGTTCGATATTCTTTCGTCTTGAAAAAAAATATGGCCGTCGCCTATCATTAACATGTGGTCCATACCTTGCGACTTCTCGAGTATTCGGCTATTTATTGAAGATTTTTATGTAAATTAATCGCGTGAGTTATGAATTAATTAGTGAAAGTGGTCAGAATTGTTATGTCTAAGATATTCTCCCTTAACTATCTTCCCTAACATTCCTCGTTTTGCACTAAAATCTTAAAAGGCTACCACAGCCTCCTAAGAAATTTGTAGCGGGATGAGGAAAATCAATGTGACAGGGTATTTGGATAAGAGAAAGTTTAATTTATTAAGATTAATTTTGAGTCCATCGAAAAGCTCCATCTGAAATCGTCCTTGAATCCACCTTAAACAATTAGGTTATAGTTAGGTTGGAATCTCGGAGAATAGGAATTAAAACAAGAGAAATAAAAGTCTACTTACTTATGAATTAGAATGAATCCGGATTAAGTACTGTGCATCCTCAGGAATGATTAAAATTTGATCTGTGTTTAAGAACTTCTCGAGGTGGGAAATACAAATTATATCTGAACTTCACTTCATAAAACAATTAATTGCCTTAAATGCTCTAATATAAAAAACAAAGACAAGGTACGTTGAAACAATTTTGATTCACATTAAACTTCGCGACGATTATAAATAATTTACAGGGCCGAACTGATTTTTGGTAGCGAGGAGTGGTAACCAACTAAAAATGAATAACTGAAAACTTGAATTACTGAGGGAGTAAGTACTTTAAAAAATTAAACTACGCATCGAATTAGTTTCTTAGATTACGATAAGCGTGAAACGACCGGAGTTCGTGAGAAACAAAATTAGGACTGATTACTTAGGACTACATAATTACTACTGACTGAGACGGGCCTATTACATGATGACTACTGATTAAAGACTAACTGCTGATAGTGCTAATGCGGTGCTTTTTATACAAGCTAGGTGGTCGAACCCGCAATATACGTCTGATCACGCTTGGATGCTACGTGGTTGAAGTCGCAACATAGCGCGTTTGGACCGATCGCGTATTACATATGTGTAGGTGTGACGATGATTTGGGGATTAGTCACGGACACATGACAGAATTAATAAAAATTAAAACGCATAATATGCGATCGATTAGTTCAAATCGGCTATGACGCCTGACACGCGTGTCTTTTTCTCCATCTGAAAGTTCTGCTTGTCAAGAATTAAAAATTTTTTTAAGGGGGTTGGGGTCAAGCAAGTTGCCGAAAATTTTTTTTTGCATTTTCTTATAGTAAAATATTTCAAGAATGTTGTGTCAACATCTCAAATCATTCGGAGCAAAACTCTCGAAGATATAGACGTTTAAGTCCCCACCCCTCGGACGCAGTTCAGAGAGGAAGTCCATGCCAGCTGTCATTCAGAAACTACTGCACCGATTCTTTTCAAATTTGGCAAACACTTTTTACATATAAAATACCTCCGCCCAACGATTTTTTTTCTCAAAAAAAAAAAAAATTACAGCTACAAAATGGCGGACTTTTTCGTCAAAAATCGCCATTTTTGCTTAAAATGACCACCAAAAATGTAAAAATGAAAAAAATACTCATACACAACATTGGGGGGAGGGAAAACATGTATTTTAAATAAAACTTTTTAGATTTTGGATTTCAGTTAATTCTACTATGAGATACAGCTGGCACCGTAAATCATCTTTTTGGAAAGGCGTTTTCGGAAATGCTCTGTCATCGGCTTATTTCTCGTTATTTTCTTACACAAAATTAACTGAATGTTATTTAAATGATGCTTTATAACATACAAAATATCTGAATATATTTATTTTAATCATATCTCTGAAAAAAATTCACAAAAAAGTGGTCTTTTTACGCTCTAGACCCTATCCCCCTTAACCTGAACTTTAAGAAACATTTATCGCGTGAAAACGAATACTCGAGATGGTAGCAAAGTGACAATGGCCAATCATACGACCTTTTTTATAAAATCTTTCTAGATTTTATTAATATGTTGCTGCATTTGATGTTTTCGGGGAATTTTAAGAAATTGTCGGTACGGCTGTTTTTTAGCAGTTGCTTCAAGTTCTCTAATTTTTATAATATTTACTTGAAAAATTTTTATCCAAAATAGTACCAAAGCAAATAAAATTCTGCGTCTAATACCAGGTATGTAAATATGAAACCGGAATTTTTGTATAGAAAATAGACATTTATTGTAGGAAAATGATAAAAAATATTCTATCCGAAGTTTTTCCCATCACTAGCCATACATTTTTCCCACCTGTCTGACAATTTGTGGATGCCACGCCAAAAAAGACTGTTGCTCTTTTGAGGCAAACTAGTCATTGAGCCATTTTCGTACATTTTCATAACAAGTGAAGCACTGTTCAGCAAGTGCGTGTCCCATCGATGCAAATAAGTAGTAATCGGGCAGAGCCAAGTCTGGTGAGTAAGCCGCATGCAAAAGTATTTCCCAACTAAACGCCTCAATCATTTGCTTGACCAATTTTGCTGTGTGTGATGGTGCAAATGGTTTTTCGGTTTTCCTACTGTCTTTCATTCAGTTCATGAGGAATCCATTTTCCCATCTTTTGAATCTTTCCCATGGCTTTCAAACGTATGGAGACGGCTTCTCGTGTCACATTTAATTGATACGCGAGTTGTTGTTGCGTTTGAGCATCATCCTCATCCAACAATGATGCTTGCAATTCGCTGTCTTCAAACTTTTTCGGTCGTCTTCCACGTTCTTCGTTTCCCACGTTAAAATGATCACTTTTAAATTTTTTAAACCACTCAAAGCACTGTGATTTACCAAGAGCATGCTCACCGTAAGCTTCGACAAGCATTCGATGCGATTCTGCATCAGTTTTCTTCAAACTCGGTTCCGATCTGGGATCACTGGTCAGTCTCATGCGGTTCGCCCTTAAAGCATGACACTCTCGAGTCTCTTGCCGCCCAGCATTAGAGCTCGACGCTATAGAGTCCATTTCCTGTCGGTGCCTGCGTTAGCCGCTCGCATATGCAGTTCCACACCCAGAAGGACGCTGACGTCGAGGAGGACGCCGACGCCCTACAGTTTCCTGAGCGTTCCGGAGGGCGAGGACGGCCTGATCTGTGAGGGTAAGACGACCTGTTTCGCCGCTGCCGGAAGCAGCTTGTGGACCAGGTCCTTACCTTGACGTCGTCGCGAGTCGATGCCGTCTTCTTATCCATATCGTTATCGGATCCGGGAGCACAATTTTACACACGAAACATCATTTTCGTTTAATTTTACTCCGACAAAAGGTACAATTGTATACACCTTAACAATATATGAGCGCAACTTTCATATTTCGCGGAAAGCACATGACAGCTGCACAGGCGTGAATAAACTTCCGGTAGTTAGGTAAAATGGTCTGTAGCTCGGAGGGGAAATTTAAGTTGCGCAATAGCATGTATGCAGCAATAAGTAATGGCGGTTCTTTATAATCTACGCAAGCGCGAAAAATATCAGAGAGACTGGTGGAGGCACCAGTTGAGGGGAAGGTGAAAGGATGGAGAGAGAGAGAGCCGATTAACAGGAATGGGTAGCGACACGATTCATAGAAAGGAGTAGTGTGAAGGTGCAGTCCCATGTGGGCAAAAAACGGCGGCGTAAAGCAGAAACTCATGGGAGTGAAAGAGACAAATAGATCCGTCAGTGTCTTCCACTCTCATGAGTTTCTGCTTTATGCCGCCATTTTCTGCTATCAGGGTGGCGTCCCATGGATCCGAAATGCGATCTCACTACGACGAAACGTATTGCAGATTCATGGGACGGCACCCGCAGGGTTGAATCCCATGATTGCGTTTCAACGCAGCGTTGAACGCAAACTCATGAGAGTGAACGAGATAGAAGTATACTTTCGTCTCTTTCTATCTCATGAGTTTCTATCTCGTTCACTCTCATGAGTGAACGAGATAGATTTTTTTTTCGTCTCTTTCTATCTCATGTGTTTGCGTTCAACGCTGCGTTGAAATGCAATCATGGGATTCCATCCTCATGAGACCGCACTTTGAGCTCCGAAAAATTCGTTGATACTGAAGGTAGGAAATTTCTTTCATGAGCCGTTGTAAGCGTCGTGAGAGCATCTACGTGTTCAGCGGGAACGAAAGTATCACTTATTCCAAATTTAACTTTTACGTGAAAAAAGGTTTTAAAACTTAATATATATTGTGACGTGGTGTATATTATACCACGCACATTTATCCTCCTCCTACTTTGATAATAAAGTCTTTGGCACTTTTTAGAGGTCATTTGATATTAGAAAATGTACTCGAAAATTTCCAAAATCAATTTTCCTTTCCTTTTTTAGCTGCAACTCTCCATTGAAGTAAAATGTGATACACTCGTACCCCGATGTTAGCGCAGCCACGGGGGTAGAGCGCCTACGATTGGGGTCAATTAAAATGCGATGAGCGAGCACTCTCAGGTCTAAACAGTGATGCTTTAAATTTAAGATTGAGCACTGAAAAGACCAAGGGATGTGCTGTGGTTTATATAGTCCTGATATTATTATCGTTTACACATTCTTTAATATTGTTATCAAATTTCTAAGAATTTTTTTTCATATTGTTATGGTTACAGTGAAATATGATACCTATGTTTATGTTTGACTGGGGTGGCGGGGAGGTAAAACAGGTTTGGACTTGCATGAAAATATATAATATGACGTAATTTCTCAGAATTCTATGTAACTTGATACGTATTTTCTCAGGAGTGGGGGTAAAACAGGTTTAGACTTGCATAAAAATATATAATATGACGTAATTTCTCAGAATTCTATCTAACTTGTTTACCACCATTTTTCTCGGGAGTGGGGGGTAAGACCTTGAAAATATGACGTCATCTCTCATGAATGTAACCTTGAGACTATTGTTTACGCTAAATTTCTCGGGAGTGGGAATAAAACAGGTTTGGACTTGCATTATGACGTCATCTCTAAGGAATGTAACCTTGAGACTATTGTTTATGCAATTTCTCAGAATTCTATGTAACTTGATACCCATTGTTTAAGTTAAAAAGAAAAAAACTGTCCGATAGCAAACGTAAACATCCTTATCACCGTAAATGGCTCATCCTAACTATGATGTCATTCACATTTTTACCCCACTCCAACTTTTACCCCCTCCACGTCATCTCATTATACCCCCTCTTCTCGATTCACACAGATACACACTCTCGCCAACTCAAGCTCACACGAAGATGCACTAACACAAGCTGTATCCAGAACTGGCCCTGTTTAACTACTTTTAAGATATTTATTTTTATCTCTTAACCTACAAAAAATCTGTAAATTCTACAAATTTTCACAGATTTTAGTTTTAAATTCCATCAACTTAATCCATAAAACAAACTTTTGCTTACTACTGTTTTGATAGAGTTGTACTCGCACCTGCAGGGGCGGCTTAAGGGCCGGGCGACCGTCCGGGGCGCCATGTGAATTGCGCGCTAAACTGAGATTATGTTTGAATCTTATTTAAGATTTTAGAAAAATTCTCAAACTGTAACAAGACCATTAGACTAAGACGGATGTTTTTAGGTCGAAAAACTACTCTTAAGCTATTTCTTGTCTCCATAAAATAATTCTTTGAAACTTCTTGAATCTCAAAAAAATTCTCATTTTAACATTTTATGTGTATATTGAGTTAAATGGCAGGCCATAATGTTTTTACGTCTTGATCTAGACTCAATGGCCTAGGATAATTCCTCCGGATTATACGCAAATCTTTTACTATCAGTCAAGCTAAAGAGAAACCTTGATCGTCCCAAACAGTCAGACCTGTCTTCAGGTTTACTTTAGAAAGTGTAACATTAATCGAGGGAGTGTGCAAGAACCTCACCATTAATTCTAACCAATAGAAATGCACTTTGTAATCACTTCCACTTTCAAATTGTAAGTGCTAGGGAAGTTCATCTACAAGTTCATGAAACAATCATCAAAGACTTTGCCGAAAGAAAGCTCATAAAGTAGCATTATATTTTTTGTAATTAAAAATTCATTGTAATAAATGTTCGATTATGTGTAGTAAGTTTGTTTACAATTTATTATGTATTTAACATAATTTTATTAATCTGTAACAAAAAAATAGGCGGGGGGAGGCGCCGAAAAATCATCTTGCCCAGGTAATAAATTAATGTCGAGCCGCCCCTGTCGCACCTTTTCATTGGAGATAAGTAAAATCCCTTCTTTAAAGTTATTGACGTTAAAAAATCGAATTTTGATTATGTATTCATGAAAATATGCATTGAGAACTTCGATACACATAATACACAGAGTTGCCAGGCGGAACTTTTAGCAATTCGCCCATATTTGAACAATAAATCTTCCAATAGATGTTTTTTGGGCGGTTTGTTAGGAAACTTCCTTTTCATGCGCTGACGCTCAAAAACCGGTGTATTGAACGCTTATTTACATGAATAAAAAATTATGTACATATTCTTAAAAATAGTAACATATAAAAAATGCAATACCTGCTGGTAATACAAAAGTAACTGGTATAAAGTCTAAGTAAAGGTATTTTCCTGGCCCTTCCATCCTTTCAGCCAGAGGACTTCCTTCTCGTTCTAAATCTTTACGGTATCTCTTAATATTTTTGACAAGAAGATCCTTGCGTGTCAATTCATAATGATTCGGAAAGTGATTAAGAGTTCTAGAAAAAAAATCCGTAAAAATAAATACATTGTTACATTATTCGTATATTGAGGATAGAAAATTAGTAGAATCTAAATAGTATTCTCGTAACAAAAGAATACTATTTCTTAAAGATAAAAAGGGAACCAGGAATTTCGAAATAGTTTTGCTTTCCCACTGTTTAAATTTAACAAATTTAATGATACTTCCAACTTACGAAAGTTTTTGAATGATAAGAGTCTTGGAAAAGACTGGACCCAGACGAAATGTCGAAAACTAGAAAATGTCAATTCCCATTATTAACTGAGAAAATGAACAGCAATTTCATGTTTGGATGAACAATATTTTTTAAATTGTTTGGCAAACCTCAGTCTTACATTCATAGGTTGTCTGCCAAACAATCTGGGCTATTAACATTATTTTTATAAGTTTAAACAAACATTCCTTGTTAATTCTAGAAGCCAAAGGACTAATTAGTTAGCCCAAAGGAGACGAGAATTATACAAGTAGTGACGTTAAAAATTATATCTTTAGAAAATTTGAATTCTCATAATAAAAATTTCACAAGCCAGAAGAAAAGCGAACTTAACCAAAGGAGAGTGGAAATTGATATTAATCTAAATTATTTAATTTCTCAAAGGTGTGGAATTCTTGCAAGCCTAACAGTAAACGAGTTTACTGCAAGGAAAGTTTAAAATCCTCACTTTTGGAAAACTGTGGCATTAAGCACACAAAATCCCATTCTTTTTTTTTAATATCAACACTAAATTATTTAAATTTTGATAATTATCGTTAATTGTCAAAAGCACTAATTTAACCGATTGGAGCTGAACTCCCCAAAGCACGACTTGCCCCTAACGAGCCTCGAAGACAAGTGAATTGTCGTTCTCCGCAGTTGAACTCGTTACCATCCGGTACCAGGCAGTGCAGGTAGATCCTGGTTCCGAGATGCGCGCGCAGCTATGCTCCCCACTCTGAGCTAGTCTCGATGAACGCGTTTAGCGTAGGAGTATTCTAACAGGTGACTTCCGAAGTATTAATATAATGAATAATTAAGCATAACGCTACAACATTTTTTTTATTTATTTAGCAGACAAGAACTTGTTTCTACTAAACGTAATTTATGTAAAATGTTTGGAGGCACTTTTCCTGTTGGAAGATCTATGATAATATACTGATAATATATATCTTTATAATATACTGGAGTCTCGGTTTTGTTTTTAATTTGGTGTGGTCTGCAATGGCCTTAAAACTGAAACGAGACTCTTCGGCTCATAAACATTCAGGGCCGCATGAACCATTTTTGTTTGATTTTTGTTCCGAGTAAAAAATATTTTTTTAATTTTTTCAATTCTGATATTCTAATATTATATATAATTTAAACATTAAACAATAATTTAAAACATCCACTTATATAAATTTAAGAAAAAACTCCAATTTTGTCCTCGAAAATAGGATACTGTGCACTGTATTAAACCCGCTTTGTTGCTGCGGTACTGCATAGATCTCCCGAGTACGCAGTGCTCTCTCTCCCTGCCCTTGGTGTATTGCAAAAAAGTCTAAGTACTTCTAGCATTTATCCTTTTTAAATAACCCCAACGTTTACGAATTTTTTTAAAATGCTCACAATGAATAAGTGACAAATTATAACAAATGGTAATTCAGAAAAATAATAATTACGGCAAATAGTAATTCGAGAAAATAAAAATGATTTCGTATGGCAATTAGGAAAAATAAGAATTAAGAAAAAAGTCAATCCGTTAAAATAAAAATTAAGTAATATTATGTGTGCTAACTTCACTGCATGCTCGTGAAGTTAGCTAACGGAAAGAATTTTGGCACGAAAGACGTTCCTACTAACATGCCAGTAGCGCCAAATGCTAGGATGAATCTTGTCTACTCGTTTGGGGCAGCTCCTGTCCCATTTTAAGATACTAGACATCCTACCGCCGCGCAAGCGCTATACTCAGTGAATCTTCTCTACTCGTTTGTCGCGTCTCCTGTGTTGGGTAGACCATTTTTGATGTTTGGTGGACCAAAATGAAAAAGTTATCGAATTCTCAAATTTGGGGTGTTAACTTCACGGTAGCACTTCACTTTTTAATATTTTTGAAGATTTCTTGCGGGAATAGTTTGGTTGTCGTTTCGTGGTGTTTGGTAGTCCAATTTGAACTTTTTATATCGTCCCCAATAACTTTCCTTTGCCTGAGGATGGAACTGCGTCAGATATTAAAATTAAATATGTGATGACAAAACAGCCTGAAGAAAGAATCCAATTCATCACCGAAAATGAACTAATAAAAAGATTAAAATTGCTGTCAGAAAACACGAGACTTGAGCATATTGAAAAAGAATATAGAACAGGAATTGAAAAAACTATTAACGCATACCATGATATTTGTTCCTTACCAGGAGATCCGCTCCCTAGTACGAACCTGACATCACATAAAATTATTCTCAAAGATAATAAAATAATCAACAATAAATCCTATAAACCTCCAGAGAGTCACAGAAACGAAATTATTAACCAAGTCAATGAAATGCTTATAAAAAAATAATTCGGAATTCAAATTCACCTTACAATTCACCCCTATGGGTTGTGCCAAAAAAAGCTGATGCATCAGGGATAAAAAAATGGCGCATTGTCACGGATTTTAGGAAGATAAATGAAAAATCAGACCAAGACGCATATCCTTTACCTGTAATTGACGACATCCTTGATCATTTAGGGAAAGTAAAATTTTTTTCTGCCTTCGATTTAAATTCAAGATTTCATCAAATGCAAATGGATGAAGACTCAAAAAAATACACTGCGTTCTCAACACCAGAAGGACATTTCGAATACGAACGTATGCCGTTTGGATTTAAAACGGCCCCAGCCACTTTTCAAAGAATGATGGACACCGCCTTACGAGAATTAACTGGAAAAATTTGCTTTGTTTATTTAAATGATATTGTAGTTGTCGGATCAACAATTAGTGAACATAAGGAAAATATGATTACACTTTTCGAGCGCTTACGTCAAACTGGATTGAAATTACAACCCAATAAATGCGAGTATTTAAGACCTGAACTCGAATACTTAGGACATATTCCTATATGGGGCATTTTTCTCAAGTGTACCCACCCTGAAATTGGACTTTGTCAGATCGAACTCAAACTTGGGCAAAATGTTGTCATATCAGATAGTCAGTGTTCTCAGATCGTGGATTTTTTCGGCCCCCACCACGTTCCCTCGTGGAAGCAATACATGTAAACGCCCGGCAT
>JAUESH010000015.1:22395245-22407961 GCA_032275165.1 Synergus magnus
AATGTGTAAAAGTAAAATTTATCAAAGCATCAAAACATTTATCAAAACATTTCTAACATTCATTTTACAGCGACTTTTTTTAAAATTTGCATGAACTTAGCAAAAAAAAATTTTTAAAAACGTAACCCTTTTAATTTGTATTCGTCTTTGTATTTACTTCAGTAATTCTCAAAGAGTTCCAGTGTTTTGCACAAATAAACATGGAAAACTGAAAAAAATGGTCGTTTTACATATCATAATTACTAAATCAGATTTAGAAAATATTTAAGCACTTCGAAGCCCTAAATATAGTTAAACAAGCTCGTACATGTTCATTAAATATTAAACTTCCCGGGAATGACGTATTGATGAAAGTCGCCAGGTATATGTGGGATCAATAATGAGAACGGAGGTGAGAACCTCACAGAGTCACAGAGAGCCATGGCAATTGCCCTGCTTCGGTAAGTAAAACAGCAGTAAAAATAAACCAAAACTGTTTATTAATTAACTGTTTACTGATTATCTTAATCACTAAATGTACATAAGTTTAAGGGATCCATTCATATAGAAATTGCAGCACTGTATAATTGTCACAACACCAGTTCTTAGTCACAGTGTAAGTATTTCATAATTTAAAATTATGATCACAAGCCATCATAATCAAATAATGTTAAATGCAATATATATATGTCTTTTATTTAATGTTTATGTTTACTGTTTGGTATTTATTAATATTATGTTATATTACTCTGAAAATTTGTTTTTATTTCAGAAGCCTTCAAGCATTAGAAATGCCTGTAAACGAACCCACTGCTAGGTGGGAGGTTCCCCTTAGTGATGGTACTCATGTGATTGAATTTGAACACGGAACTGCCACTGGGAAACGAGTGGTAAAGGTGGATGGAAAAATCCTGGTGCACAGAGACTGGATGTTCAGACTTGTAGGAGATGAAGTTGTATATCTTGGAAAAAATAAAATTGAAATTCGAGTGGATCCCATACCCGGTGAGTTGTGTGCAATCTAGGTATATAAAATACATAATTTTATTATAAGGCTGAATTTCTGTATGTATAAATGGCGTCCACACCTTTGAACCTATTGAAACGAAATTTTTCAGGGCGTCATAAATTTGTCTTGAGAATTTTTAAATAATTTTTGTTATCCATTGAAATTCTTTAAAATCACTTAAAATATCTTAAATCTATTCAAATTCTTTGAAATTCCTTAAACTCAAAAAATAAAATCTTAAAATCTTAAATTCGTTTTAAAATATTTCAAAATTCCTTAAAATCACTTTAAATCTCTTAAAATCCTGGGCAACGCCGGTTAAATTCCTGCTAGACATTAATAATAAGTTTATAAGGACATCTAACTAAATATCTGAAAATGGTTTATAGGCTTAAAATATTCTTACACTCTGTGGGTTAATGGAAAAAGTTTTTCAAATTTCATCCAGTCACAATCCAAAATTCTAAAATCTTGGTCAACGGAAATTGGTGGCACCCAATTCAGGATAGTTCTAGGTAGCAAATCAATAATTTACTAATTCGTAATATATTATTATATCTTTTAGTAAGGGAGAATAATACTTGAAAAGCAATTGGGAATTAATCTTAAATATTGTATTTTTCAGACAAAAATACTCAAGCAGTATGGGTAAATGGTCATCAAGTAAACGTCGAGGTGAATATAAAAACATAATTGATGATTTTTTTTACTGGTACACTTGTTATATTATATAACAATTTTATTGTAAATTGTAGAACGAGTTTGTCGATGGGGGTGCAGAAATGTCCTTTTCTGTTGGACGTTTGCCAGCCGTGATCAGATCCAGCAGTGCTGGAGGAAGAGAAATAAGATACGTCCTCTATGTCGACGATTTAGAAATCATGGACAAAGAAACTCTGGAATAAAAAAAATCCCGTTTTGAATTTAAACAAGGTTTGAAACTTGATTCAGGAAAGCAATTGTTTAAATGTCTATTAAATATGCATAATGTTTATATAACGAAATCTTGTGAATTGAGCAGATTTTCAGTGACAATAATGTTGTTCTCACGTGCCTTAATAACTTTTACGTACACTCAAGTTCTGGTCAAAATTAACATTGTTAAAAGAAGTCATTTTTTTACTTTAAACAAATGGCGATTGCACATTCACCTGAAGCTGTCTGAAAGTATCATCGAAAAAGACATTCGATATTTCTTGTTGTTGTTATTTCCATAATAAAAAAATTATTTCCAGTATAAGTTCTTACTATCAAAAAATAAAATTTCTCTCACGACATAAAAAGGTCCAGTTAGTTTTACTGGAAATGAGTTTTCAGCAGAGTAGTCTGTTTAGCTATGGATCTCGCATTACTGTGCAAGACGAAGAACCACATTACAATGGTAGGTTAAAATTTTCGGTGTCATTTTTATATTTGAAGAGTGATCAAGTGCTTTGTCAAAATATCCAGTATACATAATAAATTTACAGAAATGTCTGACGAAGAGTTGAAGCTCCTATTAGAAGAAGTAATTGGTACAAATAAAATATTAACTTTAGAAAACGAAATATTTGAACGATACTTGAAGCGCCGAAATCCACAATGTTTACAAAGTAAATGCATCTTACTTAATCAACTTTATTTTTTAAGAAACTCGAAAAATTTAGTTTACAATATTCTTGGCTATATATTTTGGCCCTAAGCGAAGAAAGCTTAATAAAAAGTAGTTTTTTCTTATGAAATCCATATCAGTCGTACAGTATATACAATGTTATAATTTGTGTAACTTTCCATTGTGATAAGCTTGTTACGCTCTTTAAAAATTCCACTAAGCGATGGCACATGTCTTGGAATCGACGAAGCGAACTCAAAAAACTTCTTCACAGCTAGACCCGATATCTTCGTTAATTAGTTTCAGCGGAAGTATGAGCATGAACCGAGAAAAGCTAGAGTCACTAAGCCTTAATAGTTCTCAAAGCGGAAGTCGTCGTATCACTGTGAGTGTGATGCACGCTCCAAGAGGCTACAGGTACCATTTAGCTTTGTCACCCATTTTTATGTTGGTAGGATCATGAGTTTTTTGGCTTGGTGAGTTTTAAATCCATACATTAAAGTGCAGAATTAACTTGACTCATCGTATGGAAATGGCAAGAAAGGAAATCGAAGAAATGAAGAAGAGCCTCAAAGAAATGGAACAAGCATGTATTAGAAAGCGAGCAAACTTAACAGCGCGATTAGAAGAAGCAGAATTACGAATTTTGGAGACTACGGACATCAAGAAGCAATTTCAAGAAAAATTTGTTCAGAATGACGTTAACAAATTATCTGGAAAAATACCAGCTGAAAAATTTATTCGGTTCATTTTCTCCCCTTAAAGCTAATATATAATTAATTTTATTATTATTATTATTTAAATAATCATGCATTTAAGATTCATAGAAAAACGTTTGAAAGCGACGGATAATATGATTGATAAGTTGAGATTAAAAACGTCGAATGTGAAAACCCAAATAAAGAAGATGAAACAGCAATTACATCTACGACGTGAAATAAGTGAGGCACTTCGGCCAATCGAATTTGAAAAATTAGAAATTGAAAACGAGATTTATGAGCGTGAGATCGAAGAGAGAAGGAAACATTTTCTCGAAATGAAAAAAGTGTTCGGTAAGAGAAAAATTAAGCTTTTGGGAGTAATAAAGAATATTATTTTTTTTTATTAATAATTAATTGTTTAGGACGCTTCAATCTCATGGTGACAAGTCATAAACAAAATTTAAGTGACAAGCAAGCCATACTAAAGTCAATCAAACGCGATGTGGGAATCAAAAACAGTAAGATAGAGACGCTGAAAGCAGAAAAGAAAATAAGAGAACTTGAAATCGAAAAGACGGAACAACAGAATAAAAAATTGTTACAACTCATGGATGATTATGTGGTAATGCAATTTAGTATCTGGAGATTTTGTTAAATAATTATTTTTAAATATATTAATTAACAAATACTTTCAGATTCCAGATACATTGAACTTCGAGATATAATAAAAAAGTATGATTGGATCAACAATATCAAAATTTCAAATACCTCTAAAAATCTTGAAAGAGTATTGGAAACGTACGGTTGTTAGGTCTCAAGGTGAACGAGTACAGTTATTTACGCAGTGTATTCTTTGAAATGTATAAGAAAAAAGGTAGCCATTATGAATTAATGATGTCAGATTTCCAGTTCGCTGATGATAGTGAAGCAGACAAAAAATGTATGTTTTTTATTGTTTGGTTTTCGGTTTCGACATTTTTGAAACACAAAGAGTAAACTTATTATCAGTATTATTAATACCAGTATTTTATTACTGAAGATGATAATTCTTAACATTTGATTATCCTAATTGCATAATCAATTAACTGTAAGCATTATACTAAAAAATAAAGCTCACCTAAGCTCAGTAAGTTTTTTTTTTACTTTATTAGTTTGCGAAATAAAAAAAGTATTATTTTACATTGATGCAAAACTGCAAAATATGAAAGTTTTAACGTACTTATTGTCAAAGTGAAAATATTGAGTTTCTAGATAGAAGATTTCTTTGTCATTTCCCGATGTCTAAATCTAGGTTCCGAAATCTTTCTGGTATATTAAAAGAAGTGGACACATTGAGACAGATTGCAACATAGGACAATTGAAGTCATGGTTTTACTTATGACTGGTGCACTCACAGAATAAATAGAAATAATAATTACTGCGTGCACGAAGACAGCTCTTTTTTACGCAATGAACAATACTATATTGCCAGATGCAATCATTATTTTACGACCAATCCCTTGTTCCACTTGTAACATTGATCTATTGCTCTTAGCAATAACTACTTGGAATGTTTTAAGTATATACTCAGCAATATAGGGTATTTTATGTAAGATCTCCCCTCCTGCTAAGAAAAAAAATAACAAAGAAATTAAATAAATAAATAAAAATAAACATAAAAAAGTAATATTCGAAAAGCTCGAAACTTATAAGGGACGTAAGAAATATGATAGCCGCGTGATCAGATGAAAATCATTTCATCCTTTAATTAAAAAATATTTTTAAAAAATGATGTACCTAGCATGTAAAAAGCTTCATAGGAGGAACATTTTGGCGTGTGCCATGGTGCGTTAGGTGGTCACGCTTCATGCTTCGATGATGCCTGTCCCTTCCTCTTCCAGCAGACGATACTCGTCCTGGAAAATTGTAACTTCGATTCAGTTTTACTGTGACAAACCTTCGCACAACAAGTACTTTTTGAGTACATTTAACAATTGAATACATTGTGAAAACTACAGTTATAAAGTGTAAAAAAGTGTTACACAATTAAGCATTCCATGTATTCAAAAATAATTAAAAATTTTCAGCTCCCAAATGCTTACATGTTTCTTCAGATTTAATAAAAAATAAAATTCAAAGAAATAAAATTCAAATGATTATTCAATATAATACATTCAATTGCTTTTCATAATAACGGAAAATAAAAAAAGTAAAAGAATCATTTGTACACATGTGAGTCATCAAAGAAACAGAAAGTGTATCACACGTTGGTTGTTGATTGTTTCCTGGTAACGTGTTCATTATTCGATAAAAATGTTGTTTTTGTCATGCATATCCTAGAAAATCTAATATTTTGCATATTTAAAATAACAATGTAGAAAAAAAAGCTGTTTAAGCCAAAGAAAAACACCAAAGGACATACTGTACTGTCAAAGCTTTTTTTGAGATGATGGCACTTCAGAGATTGATGAAAGTCTTATGGATAATTTATATCTTCAGCGGAGGAAGTCTCGCTCGATATTTAGAGGTAATTCATTCATTTTTATACTATGTCTGCAATTATAAAAATAATTAATAACTTTCTTCTGGATAAAATTATTAGTGCTCTAAATAAAATTGTCGGCTTGCTACTATGTTATGGTTGAAGAGAGAAGGCCCTCATTATTATTCGCACGATCGTGAGGGCCCGGCTACATTAAGATTTCTAATTGTTTATTTTATGATCTCCACTCCTGTTCCGGTTGTACATCAACGAAAATAACAAAATCGTTTCAATTGCACTGCCGAAATGGAATTAAAAAGTAATGAGAACACATATAGAAATGAATTCATCTTTTAGGGACTGAATATCAATCTTGGTGAGGCTCTACAATTTCTCCGAGAATATGATCGCGAAGGATCTGCAATGTGTAATAAAGTAATGAATTCTCAATGGAATTTTGCTACCAACATTACGGACGCTAATCGTCGAAAAATGGTAACGATATAAAGTAACTCTACTTGTGATTCTGTTAATTTATAAATAAAACATGAATTAGCATACATTTAACAAATTTAAAAATATATTTAGGTAATATTAATAAATAATTAAATATTCCAGTTAGAAGATCAAACATTGAAGTTAAAATTTGATAGAGCATCGTGGAAAAAGGCCGTGACTTTCGCTTGGAGCAGAATACCTGACCCCTTGGCAAGAAGGCAATTGAAAATGATTGCTGTAAAGGGTAGACATTCCCTCACAGATGATAAATTCAATGAGGTAATAATGTAAAAAGAAAAGAAGCTTGAGAACAGTGAACAATTTATTAATTTGTATTTATTAATTTAGATACACCATCTCATAGTGGAAATGAAAGAACTATATTCCAGGACTAGATTATGCCCTTATAAGATGATGGACAATGTTTGCGATCTGAGTTTGGAACAAAGTAACAATCTGCATTAAATTCAGAAGATATTGTGTAGATATTGAATAATATTAATAAGTACTGAATCAATGTATTGTGTTATTTCAGATATTAATAGAATAATGGCACAATCCAGAGATTATGATGAGTTAATGCACTATTGGCAGGCTTGGCACGAAGCTGTTGGACCGCCTTTAAAAAATAAGTATATGAGATACGTTCAATTGGCAAATCAAGCTTCAAAACTCAATGGTAAAATTATTTGTATCCGGAAAAATCTATAATTGTTAATATTCTTTAATTCAAGAAAAATTCTACATAATTATGCAGGTTTTGCTGATGCTGGAGATCAAATGAGAGAAGCCTATGAAGACGAATATTTTCAACAGAATATTGCAGAAGTGATTTCGGTAGTTACGCCACTTTATAAAAATTTGTTCACATACGTGAGATCAAGGCTAATTGAAAGATATGGTGATCGCATTAGAAGAGATGGACCTCTGCCTGCTCACATATTAGGAAATATGTGGGCACAAAATTGGGAAGGTATTTTCAACATTGTACAGCCGTTTCCAGCTGCAAGAAAGCTGGATGTAACTTTAGACATGATGATTCAAGGATATACTCCTCTAAGGTAATCATGAACGTCCACAAGCAAATATGTGATATAACAAAACAAAATAAGGGAACTACAAATATGTTTTCAGAATGTTTCAAATTGCGGAAGAATTTTTCACATCGCTCGGAATGAAACCTATGCCTCCGGAATTTTGGAAATCATCTATGTTTTATAAACCCATCGACACTGAAGTGAAGTGCACGCCTAGTGCATGGGACTTTTGTAACAAAATAGATTACAGGATAAAACAATGCACAAAAGTAACAATGGAAGATTTACTTTCAACTCATCATGAAATGTCACATATACAGTATTACTTACAATACAAAGAACAACCGTTCCTGTTTCGAAGTGAAGCAATTCCAGGTAAAGATCAATTGAAAAATGTGCAACACGTTCTCTAATGCATTTAAGAGAAAATTTAATTACTCAAAAGTTGTTTTCAGGTTTCCATGAAGCCGTCAGTGATGCTATTGGACTTACAATTTTCACGCCGGGACATTTGCATAAACTTGGACTTTATAACAGTTCCTTAGACGATTATGAAAGTAACATGAATTTTCTAATGCTGATGGCACTTCAAAAGGTGGCATACTTGCCCTTTGCTTACATAGTTGATCAGGTAAGAGATTTAAAAAAATTGCATTTAGTATAAAATAAAAATGGAATTAATGCTTTTAGTGGAGATGGCGAACATTCAGTGACGGTGTCGCGGACATGACCACGCGATGGTGGGAATTACGTCTACAATATCAAGGAATTGTACCACCATTGTCCAGAACAGAAAGAGATTTCGATCCAGCATCAAAATATCATGTGCCTGCGGATATTCCTTATGCAAAGTAAGAAAGTAGAATCTATTATAGAGCAATTAAATAATCATTTTGAAGAAATCTACAACTATCCTTATTTCCAGATACTTCGTGGGGGTTATTTTGCAATTTCAATTATTTGAATCCTTATGCGATATCTCAGGACACAAAGAAGATTTGCACAAATGCGACTTTTACAAATCTCGAGAAGCTGGGCGTTTGCTTTCGTAAGTTAACCCGTTGTTAACAACTCAAAATATTAAGTAAACAAATTACAATATTTTGCAATGCAATTATTTCAAGATGCTCTTACTTGATTATTTAACACAATATATAGGGATATATTATCATCTGGTGCTTCAAGAAGTTGGCAAGACATCGTACGTCAAATGACACGAGGCAGGACAAACAGAATAGATGCTGGTGCCATATTGAGATATTTTGAACCATTGAACCATTGGTTGAAAATACAAAATCAAATGGAACCGGTGATAGGATGGGTCACAAGTCAAGAAGATACCGGTATGTAAAAAAATGGCTTAAAGAAAATTACTAATATGCAGAGAGAGTTAAGTTTGCTAATTCTACGATTAGTAATCGTAGATGTTTCAACTTCTGTTTCAGCCCTCTTCGCCCACTGGTATCTCAGCAAAGGGAACGGTATTTCATCATGGGTTATGATCCCTCTAATTTCTGTGATCTCAACTTATCTCACACTTTGACGTAAAGTAGGAAGTAGACTTTGATTTAGTACAAAACGTGTAACGTGCAAATAATCTTTAAATAACTTAAATTATATTATTTATAATATATATATTGAAAATTAACAAATGCAGTAAAAAGTAACGTAGCTGTAATAAGAATTTATTTTTTTCGTAGATAATTCGAGCAGCAATGAAAAATAAAACGCCGCAGTTTAAAATATAAAAAAAGTGTAAGGATATAAAACCAATTAATAAACTGTAAATGTACATATTAGTCATTTATTAAAAAATAGAATAATTATAAATTATCGACACATAAATATTCAGATTTAATTGATTTTTGCGCTTCAAATTTTAAAAAAGCAATTTATTAAAGTCCTAATAAAATACTGATTAAGGTTCAACGTAAATACTTAAAATAATACTGTAGATAAAATCCGTTGTGGCCTAAAAATTAAATACTAATTGAGATTCCGCGTAAATATTTGTCATGAATATGAATAATATACTGATTACTGAGTTGACTTTTTCCAGATGAGAGTTTTATTTGAACTAGGCATGTCAACCATTTCAACTAATAACATGCAATTTTCGCTTGCCAATTTTTTCAAGTCTCGTACATCTCGTATTCCCCATTCAGAGTTTTGAGCTTTCAAAGATTTATCAAAATTTACATTACTTTCTGGGAAAAGATTACCATTGATAGCAAATGGACCATACGTAAATAGAATTCCTCCAGGCTTTAATAATTTTCCAGCATTTCTGAACAAACCAATCGTGCACTCAAATGGCGAAATATGCATTAAATTTGCGTTGTATATGTAGTCTAACTTATTTTCTTCAAAAAGTCCTTGACCCCAAGTTTTACAGTCCGTTCTAACGTCGATGTTCAGTGGTTGTTTCACATTCACTAAATTGTGAGTATGGGCAGTAATACTCTCCATTAATCCAGGCTGATTATATTCAGATGGATAAAACATTACGTTAGGAAAATTAGGTGCAAAAAATGCGATATGTTGACCCGAACCAGAAGCAATTTCCAGAAAACTTCCAGACGTCGTTATATGTTGACGCAATACTGAAAGAATTGGCTCCTTATTTCTTTCGGCTGCAGCGTAAACCAATTTCTTGTTTGAGTTGTACGTCATCCTAAGTAAAAGTATTGTTTTAAAATTTCCAAACTATACGAGTACAATTCGAAAGAGTAGAGTAAATAGATTATAAAGAAGTAAATTATAGAGTCATTGAGTAAGCAATCTTTCATGATATGAGACTGAAATAGTAATAAAGAATAAAGAAAGAGTGGTTTACGTACTTGCCTCTTCGGGTGAGGTAATCAATTTTTCCTCTTCCGACTACTCTTAAAGGCCCAAGAAAGTTTATTGCTTCTGAAAAAATAAAAATGTAACGCAAAATAATTTTTTATTCTCAAAAGGCACAAACCTACTATATTTTTTGTAAATAATAAAATAATGTATGTAAAAATATTAGTGCTAAGTGACATAAGACATTAATTGAAAATTTTCAATACTTTTTAACGCAAGCCTTTTACAAGTTTAATGGGTAAAATTCTCAATAAAGAAATAGACCATTTTACATTGCAACCAAATGGTACATTATTTATTATTACATACAAGAAAGACGAGTTCCTTATCAATTACAATATGTTGTTGTATAGAGTGACAAATAATTAGACTAAGCCATATTATTTTTCTGAAAATTCTCAGTCGCTATTTTTACTAGACTTTCCCCTCCCTTTACTAACTGTTTCAGCACTTCTTTTACCCTTTGATATATTCGGTATGTACACAGAATGACCAGTCTTTTTCAAATGTTCAAATAACTTATTTTTACTTGGAAATTCGGCTTTACACGTCACACAACAATTTGAAATATCTTCAACCATGTCGGTTGATCGTGAGTCTTTTTTGGATTTGGCACCTTTTCCCTTATCCTCTACCGAGAGTTGCTTCTGTGCTCTCCTCATTTCCTTTGCCTTTTTTCCCTTTCGCTTTCCCAGAACTGAGCTAATGTTTGTTTCCTGGAAAGACTCGTCATCACCATCTTCTCCTTTACTTTGATTACCCTGAAGAGGATCCTCGTTCAACTCCATCTCTCCTCTGTCCTTTCGATTGCTAGGGTCATCTACTTCTAATCTGTTTCCAGTCCCTAATTTACTTTGTGACATTTTTTCTAGAACTATCTTGCTTTGCTGCTTTTTGCGTTGCTTTTTCGATAATCCCATGCAAGCACCAAAGTCCGATTCATCGTCGCTATTGTGTTCCATGAAAGCTTTTTGGATGATTTTCCCTCTTTTCTTCTTCTGTTTCTTATATTTCACGACAACTTCGTCCTCTTGATCACCTTCGTCCTCTTGATCCGAATTCAGTTCATCTTCAGACGTTCTGCTATTGTTATCGTTTCCAGTATCTGATTTCGGAGACGATAAATCTACTGCATCACCCATTTGGGGATCTACTGCAGCATTAGCAAGGTTACTATTTTTACCTTTACTATTTTTTTTCCTAGTCTCAGAATCAGAATTCATTTCCTCTTCTGAGCCTTGCTGATCTTCATCATTATTTGTTTTACTCTCAGCCGGTGTCAGAAGAAAATCAGGCATTTCAGGACCAGTTGCTAACTTCGTTTTTGCTGGACTTCCCTTCTGTGATGATTTTTTCGATGCTTCTCCTCCCTCTTCGTCTTCTTCTTCAGCATCACTTTCCTCAGAGTTACTTTGCAATTCTTCATCTTCATCTATCATTGCTGCCTTCATAGTTGTCAAATTATCTTTGTGCTTTTTGGAGTTCTCGTGATTGACGAATGCCTTTTGGGTCTTGAAGATCTTGTTGCAAGCCACGCAATACAAAGCATTACTGTCGCTTACTATATCATCTTTTTCTGAATCTCCATCTGAGGACAGTTCTTCACCAAACTCTGCTACCAGATTAGCTTCGATATTTTTCAATTCAGATTCCATATTCGAAAATTTGGACCACTCACAAACAGTATGCTCTTTCAATTCCTTCTGCCTTTCTAATAATTGTTGTCTTTTGCGTTCTTGAACTTTTTTCGCGTTCTCCTTGGCCCGTTCAGCGAGTTTTTGAGCATAGGCTTGTACTCGTTTGTCACGTTTACGCACAAAAGCAACTAAATTCCGTACCTGTTCATTTCTCTCACGTTTTGATTTATCACGAATTTTCTTATTTTCTTTTTCAACAATTCTAAGAACTCGCCTATTGGGAGTGTCGCGAATATCGTAAGGATCCAGCCAGGCATATGATCGCTTTGTACTGTAACTCTGCCAGTAAGCATAAAAATTATGTACTACGTCTTCGTACGAACTTTTAGAATCTCCAAACCCTGGGACTTCGACATCCGAGTCACCTTCCTTGGAAAATTCAGCATCCTCCGCAGCTAATTTCTCAAAAACTTTACGGTAAACTGCATAAAAACCCTGGTCATCGTCACCGTATCCTTTGAAACATCCAGTAGAAAAGTATTGGAAAAGATCAATGGAATCGTCTTTATAATTTTCACCGATGCCTCCTTTCAAAATTGCTTCCCTATGATTGTCATACCACGCTCGTTCATGCGGATCGCTTAGCACTTCCCATGCCTGCTGCACTAGCTGAAACTGTTCCTTAGCCTCATCTTGATTATCAAGATTCTTATCTGGATGCCATTTGAGTGCAAGTTTCCTATAAGCTTTCTTCAGATCGTCTTCCGTTGCATTCCTCGGGACTCCGAGCACCTCGTAGTGACATTTCATTGTATTTTACAGCAGCTCACTGCAGGCACTAATATGTTTGTTGAGGAATACTTTTTCAATACAATATTTCATACTACCAGTAAAAATTAACTCTCCCAGAAAGTGGAAAAAGTCACAGCTTTTGACTGTAAAACAGGATAATC
>JAUESH010000015.1:22408061-22429205 GCA_032275165.1 Synergus magnus
TTTCATACTACCAGTAAAAATTAACTCTCCCAGAAAGTGGAAAAAGTCACAGCTTTTGACTGTAAAACAGGATAATCCAACTTTCACACCTCGTTGTGCTTTAAATGTGATATCTCCATAAAAAATAGTGAAAGCAATTTTGTCAATAGCTCATTCGAAACAGAATTTTGCACAGAAAGTAATTATTATGTCGAATATTAACTGCAAGCAACAGCAAAAGGTTTATTTCAAGAGATAGCATTTTGGAGATGCAAAATGGATACTTGGAATAAGAGATAGAAAAGTTCTATCTCTGTCTACCTCCAAATTTCTATCTCTTTTCTTCCAGAAGGGTTTTGCCTTAGAGTAAATTCTCCTTTTTCAAACTATAACAATGATTTATTTCTAGTTGCAGTTTTCATAGGCTTATGTCGTACCCTTTCTTGTGGAACAGACTGTAGATGAACTCTTTTTTTAATAGAAGTGTGTCTATTGAACGATAAAATGTTTAGTTTTAATACTTTTTGCGTAAAACGGAGGATTAAAAATTTAATCTAAAACTTGGATCCAATACCCTTAATGTAAATCTATTGAATAAAGCTTTGTGCTCTGAAAAACTCCGAACGATATAATCTCTCAGCAAAACATAACCTCAAATAAAATAAAAATACAATTTGTACAATATCAAAAACGTTTACGTAATAATTATTCGATAAATGTTAAATAAAAATATCGGGAAGTGCGTTATTGAATGGAATTGAGAAATTTTTCTTTTAGAAAGTATGTAATTTCGTCAAAATGTTTGATTGAAATAGATTGAACATTTTTCATTGCATGGTTTAAAGAATATGTACAATCAAGGATTCGTGTACATTGAAAAATTGCTCTATTTACATTAGAATGGTAAATCTCCAAACACTTTCAATCAAAGTTATTACCGGGGATTAATCGTTTTAGAGAAAGTAGAACACATTTACTTTTTCCAAAATGTCCATAAGAAACGATCTAATTAGCATTGAAGGATACACTTAAACGAGGATGATCATCAGTCAATCAGCAAAACAATCCGTCGTAAAGATGCCAAAATTTCAACAGTTTTAATCGTTTTAATTAACAGGACAGCAGGTCCAGTGGTCCAGCCATCAGCCGACCCAGCGGCCCACGCTTTTAGGTTATGAAAATATGAGCAGTAAATCGATATATCGTGTTCAGAAATGCTAACAGTGACAGCGCTGACGTCCGAAATGTTATAACGCGGATGCACAACGAATGAGACCTATTTATTACGCAAGTATACTGAATACAAAATTTTTAATGTAATCTCATTTATTGCTTACCAAAAACTATGTACAGCGCCATCCACAGGTAATAATCGTCAGCTGATGTCCTCACCTGTGTCTACAGTACATATACATTTCTCTGTATGTGTATGTATAAAGAAATATCTTTGGTCAAAGGCATTTTTTGATATGTATGATATTTTTTTAAAGAAATTTAAGAGCATGTGGTAAATATCATAAGAGCACATTTAATTTCGCCAACTTTACGTTCGCAATAATACAAATTTTTCGCTTAAACTAGGTAATCTACTTCCGTCTGCGTGAATCGAAGGTAGATTGCCCAAATTATATATTGAAAACAATTAAAAATTCGCGCTTCCTGTAAAAGGTTTCTCCGCGCCACCTAGCAATGAACCTTAGAAGTACGTAGGCAAAGTTACCATCAATTTCCAATAGTATGTAGTCTGTTCAAGATGGCTACTATCATGAGAATATATTAAAAATCTGCACGATTTTTAGAATATTTCGGCCAGTTTCAATAGTCATAGTATTTGGTATTACTTTTGGGTACGTTCGGTAAGTATTCATTCTCAATTTGAATCATATTACAATATCTATAAAAAGTTTAAGCAAAAGAAAGTTTTGGCAAACACTGCAGGTTTAGAGTATCGTAACATCTCTGAGAGTTTGACGTAGCAGACGCTTTTATACTAAATTGGTTTAATGAGTTTTTGTTAATAGGCGAAAATACGACTGTCACGAGTTCTAACCTCTTGAACTCAGAGGAATTTTGTATTTACACTTGCAGACGATTATTTGTTCTACATTGATTAAATACATTATAAATTTTATGTCGTATGCAAAATAGATGGCCTACACTGCTACTATACTGCAATATACATATTTGTTTATTAGTAATTATAAATTTAATTAGTGTAATCTGAGAAATTAAATTGTTTATGGGAGTTTTTTTCATATAGGTAAATGAAAAATGACGGCTGGCACTAGTTTAGTCGTGCCCATAGTTCTATGGGGTCGAGTTGCTCCAACTCATTGCATCTCGTGCATCTATCTTTCACGAGATCAAAAAACACTGGTGACTGGGTGTTATGATGGTCAAATATGCTTATGGCAAGTGGAACCAGAAACGTTGAAGGTAAAACTATTAGTGGTTAGCGAAACTTTTAATAACATGCAAACAAAACATTAAAATAAATAACATTAAAATAACATTGGGAATACCTAGTTAAAAATCCCTGCACAAGATCACATACCACGCTTAGCTTAAACCAATTTTCATTGAAATGAGCTTGCCTGTTCATGTTTCCTGGAAATTTTGTTTTTGGGATGGTTTCCGACTTAAAGAAGCTCAATTCTCGAAGGCATATTTAGCAGACTAAAACTATCTAGAACAAACTTCCTTCTTTTTTAGGAAATTTGGTATATCTTTATTTCTATGTCGACTATTTTACACCTTAAATGCACAGGAATCGATTTATTTACAAGAAACCATGAATATTGTGCTAAATGCCGAATCGATAGATTTATATCTTGATAATGACGTTATGCGTTGGAGCAAAGATTTAAAAAATATAATTACAGAATTAGGAAACTTGTTCAGAGATGATTTTATTTATAAACAATTTTTCTTTTAATTGGTTAAATAATTATTGTCGAAATCATTTTTGAGAACAAATATTCTAATAAATAAAATTGTATTGTAATTCAATTAAGGTCGTGTGGTACTTAGCACGTGAGCAAATTCAGTTTCGACAAGTTTACGTTCGCAATAATAAATATTTTTCGCTAAAACTAGGCTATCCTACTTCCGTCTTTAACTGCTATCTGCTGTCTCTAATTAACTATATTTCGATATATTTTAAGATGACTCCAAGATGCCTACTCGTTGGTCACACAGCCCCCATATTATGCCTCAGCCGAGCAAGCGTTATTATGGAACAGAATTACATTGTCAGTAGTAGCGAAAGTGGAGAGATGTGCACTTGGGATTTGGTGGATGGAAAATGCCGTGAAGCCGTAAAGCTCAACAACATTCACACTCAAATGTTACCATATGTTTCTGCTGGGGGTGAAGATGTTAAACTTTTCTGTTCGGGGTAAATGTAATAATTTTTGTCTAGTATTTTAAGACTAAAATACTATAACATAATTTTTTTTATACCAGGTACTATCCGGAAGTTTTAGTGATGGATCCATTCAGCCTAGAAGTATTGTTTACACTCAGCTCTAGAGTAAACCCAGACTGGATCAGTGCTCTACACGTCCTGCGACCGGCCAAACGGAAAGGTCGGTTCTACGTTGTCACAGAAGACACAAGTTAGTTACACTCATCACATCCTAAGCTTTCTACCTTAAATCTTTACATTATTCCTATCATTCCCTTTCAAATATTTATTATGCTGATTTTGAGAGTTTGTTTTATTTTTAATGCTTAATTTATTCTACATAGTATTGATCATTTGTTAATTAATTTTATACTTTTTTTATTTTTAATTTGGAATTTGGACACACCGTTTTTATTATTTAAAATGTTTTCCAGAATATTGTAGCGCTAAATTCATAAACTCTTCTGATTTCCTTTTAGATTATGCTATTTATTTAAAAAATTTTAGTTTAAAATTATTTCTGCTTAATGCTATTATTTAGTATAAGTTTTTTTGGGGTATGTTTTGTTCATTTGAAGTGGTTATGAAGAAACCTATTCGAGAAAAATAAATTGATTTTGGTAAAATGGCAAATTGTCTTTTAAGTTTAAGTGCACAAAAACTATTTAAATAATTTCTTAAACAATTAAACAGTTTGTTCATTCATCTGGTATAATCAGATTTATTTTTTCGTTTTTGAATGCCTCGATCGAACGAAACATACTTATATTATCAAACTTCTACATAGGTAATCTTAAATTATTTAAATTTCAAATAATTTTTTATATACTTTGATAACTACAACTATAAATTCTATTCCATGTTTTGAGAATACGACTCATGATTGGGTGTGCATTAAAACGGCCTACTGAAGTGGGACTGGAACATCTTGAAAATTGTAGAATATAACCTAATAATACTTTTCAATACTTTTTAACAATGATAAATTAATATTTTACTCTTAATTGACATTACAATGTTACAGCATGTAAATCAAAGTGGATACAAACTGGTTCTTATATGCTGGTAGTTGAGATGTCACTTCTTAATTACTTATGATATCGAGAAACTTTCAATTGCATTCATTTTCATTTTCTCAATCACTTGTTTCTTCGAAACTATAACTAAAACCAAATTAACATAGTATTCATTTAGTTCATCTAACCTACATGCGTCGAATACTTGCTCCGCCTCACAATCCTTCCTGTCACATAACACCATTTCCTGGCTATTCATTTTCATCCTTTTAACTAGTACACACTGATACACAATACTTTGTAAGTATACACAAAATATATTACTACATACAATATTTAAATATTGAACATCAAATACGATTTTCATTGGAAGTTAAGCATGATTTTTCTTAATTAAAATTGCGTCAATAATACTCTGCATTTATTGAATGTAATATGCTTTAGAAGTTTTAGGCTTCACAGTTTTTAAAATACGGTTTCTATCTTTCTGTTTATCTATTTAGAAGTAACATAGCTTCATTTAAAATATTATTGCATTCAGCTTGCATTTTCGCACAAATAATACATATAATTTATACTACTAGTTTGCATGAAAATGTATAATGTGCTTTTCATGCTTTCCTTGAATAAACTCAAATAAACTAGCAAACCATCCAGCATGGAAGAATTGTAAAAAGTTAATTTGTAAAGTTACTTAAATATAAATGTAAATAATATTAATACGAGTACACCAATGTTTATTTAGTAATTATGTTGCATCTTCTTCACGACAATTAATTATTTTCATTTATATTAGAATAGGTATCTAAAATGTAATGTTTAAATAAATCTGTCTGTTGTTCTTCATTACGCAATGTAATCTTCCAATTCATTGCTTGAAGCTTTTCTATCAAAATATGTAGATGTATATTTTTGTCGTAAGGAATCTTGTACAGTTGCATCAATATGTTAAAATCTTTTAAAGATGATGTCGTACTGGCGCTCACGACTACTGGAACAGTTAAAGTATGGACACTATTGGGTCATGAAAATCGAAATAATGAACCGATATATGAACATGAAAGTAAACAAATTCGATGTTTAAATGCTCTCGCTATGACGTGCTGCCCATACAATCAACGAACAGTTCTGATTGTGTGTTCAAAATATTGGCAGGTTAGTTTCAATTTCTTACAACATAAAAGTGCAGCCACAATGAAATAATTTATTACATATCCTCTTAACTCTTCTCAGATCTTCGATGCTGGAGATTTCTCAGTTTTATGCTCTGTTACTGCACCTCGTGGAGAGCGATGGATGGCTGGAGACTTCCTTGCTGCAGATAGAGTAATCCTTTGGAGTGATGAGGGTCATGGTTATCTTTACAAGTTACCCGCCAAGTAAGTTGGTAGTACGTAATGCTAATTTTTACTATTATACATGTTTTTTTTTTCAAAATTTAGAACGTTGTGGTTCAACTGATATACACATATTTTATAGTAAAGTGATATGATTCGTAGAATCATTTGCATAAAGAAATGTTTATGATTGATGCTGGTACATAATGAATTAAGGTAACTGTTTCAGTCGCGGCCGCTATACCAGTGGTGGTAATAATCTCTCAGTTTTCGTTGAAATTAACGATTTTGGTTTTGGTAAAGAGCTCAATTAATTCATTTTTAATTTAAGAAGCTATTTTTATTATTGAATATTTACATCAATCGTTGATTTCAACGATAATAACTACGACTGGTACCTCGGGTGGCCAAGACTGGGACAGTTACCTTACATGCGAATAAAAATTCTTTTTTTCGTTCTTAAACTGTTTGTAGGACTCTAATTCAACCGGAAAGGTAGTGTCACAATTACTTTTCATATATAACATTCAGAGTAAGGTTTGGTTTTAAGGTTTAATTGCATAAATAACTGTAGTAAAAAACGCTTTCAATAATCTTTTAATCATTTTGGTTTCTGTGAAATAAACTTTTTATTTCATGTATTATTTAAAAAATTTATCAATTTTATTTTGATTATATATACTAAATTGAAATTGACAGGTTGTGATGTTTACTTTTCACTAATTTTTAAGCAATATTTACATTTGATTGAAATCAGCGATTTTACCGGTCATTGAGACATGGTATGCTGCAAGGTTTGGCCCTTGTTTGAATGGAACATCTCCAGACTGATGTTTAATACAAGCACTTGCTAGCAATGCACATGTTTCTTATTTCTAATTTCTCTTTTATTTCGTCATAAACATATTCATAAAATATTTGGTCATTTAGTGATGATTCTTTCTTTATAATCTTAAATAAACTTTAGATGGTATGTATTTGTTTATTATATAATTTAATACTTTAACTACATTAATGACCAAAAATTATCAACTTTTATCATTTTTAAAATCAGCAACACATATCTACTACTGATAAGAAAACTAATAAAATGAATTCATTACAGATTTAAGATTCAGAACCTTAGGAAACAATACATATACCAAAAGTGAATCGTTCTTGTTTATCTTGACAGTATTTGAATTATGAATGATTATGAGTCGTTTAATATCAAATTATTTATCACTGAAAGTAAAATATTTAACAATATGATCATTAACTACGTTTTTACATCATTGCACTATCAAAAATTAACTCTAATTTCATGTTCATACTCAGTTTAACTTTCATAGAATCATAGCACAAATTTTCCCTTTGTTATTGAATATCAGAGAAACATGCAAGTTTCGATTAACGACTTGGTGATTTGTTTTCACGGTGATGTGTCTTTCCACATAACATAACTTCCATACTCTACGGCGGTCCTGGTCTGTTCTAGCAAGCTGAAGGGCAAGGCTCTCAGCAGGTAACCCCACATTACCTCTAAAATAAATATTGGTTTTTCTCTTGTTCCACTCTTCTGTCAAACCTTCTATTGTCTATCTTAATCCTTTTTCTGTTTATAGTTGGTACTATGAGTATTGAGCTTTAATGTCACGAGAAAGTAATTGATTAGCTGCCAAGTCCACAAAACTGTATTCTGCTTTGTACATTGATCTAAGCACAGTAAAAGTATCTACATTTTTAACAGTAATCTAAAGTTAAAATTTTTCAAACGCAGTTTTTTAAATTCTCTTTTTATTACCATATGTAATCACGAATTCGAAAATATTTTCAATATCCGTGATGATAAATAAACTTAGATAATAATAGATTTTTCATGATAGATTTGTTACTAAATGTGAGTTTCCACTGAAATTTTAAACCGTTTTAAATTCACCTTAAGTATCCTAAATCTCGCAGCTTCCACCACAATTGCATCTTCATTTCGTAAATAAATAAATTACTAACTATTACCACCATTGTTCGAAAACATCATCACCTCAGTGCACGCCATCTTCTTTTGTTCTGTAATTATAGCTTGGTTTGCTTTGCTCGTATACCACTAAAACATACTTTGTCGACATCATTGAAAGCCATCGTAAAACGCAAAACATTGAACGTTTATAAAAACAATCATTTGCTTACATATTTCATTTTTTACAAATATTTTTTTCATGCGTAAAGTTTGAGGTGTTCAGTTGATGTCAAACAAGGCTTTTCCTTAATGTTTATGATTTTAAGTGTATCGAATGTATATTTGTGTGTTGTGTTACCGTATTAAAATGATGTCTAACTTGCATATGATGAAAAATAAATATTACCCACTTTGCATTAATTTATACATGATTGTATTGATTTTACAATCAAACCAACTGGAGATGTGCTTTTATAATTTCCGATGGATTCACTTTCTTGTACATGAGAGCAAAATATGATTATGTATTCTTTCTATTTTAAAATTAATAAATTTGTGTACAAGACTGTGTCATCAATCTCTTGCCGTTACCAAATCCTAAAAAGTGGCCATACGCATCTTTTTCTTAAATCCCTATACGCATTGTATTTGCTTTATTTCCAAACATGTGATTTCACCAAAGTGAAGAAACAAATGTAATACAGATGCTATACCAAACTTTATTTTCAATGATCAGCAGTGTAGCGGACAATCAGAACTTCCACACAGCATCAGCAGAATCGGATCAACCGATTTTGTACTGCACATTAACACAACCAGGCGACAAGGTACTGATTTGCATATCGCATACAAAATATTATTTGCAAGCGCTAATTATTATTATTATTGACTTAAATGTTTATAGCCTCTTTCATGTCCACCTGCAATGCGCTTAGTAACGGTACAACGTCAAAATAAGAGTTCAAAGTACTTATTGCGAGGCGATAGTGAAGGTGTTGTGATACTCTGGACGGTACCTGATGTTTTACCACAGCAAATTTCGCAAACAAATCCAAACGATGAAAAGGCAACTCCAGTTTTATCTCCGACTATGAAGACGAGTCTAGCAGCAGCATGGGAAGCAATGAAGCCGTCACCTGTAGGAATATTAGATCAATTGGATATGAATGATGGACATGGAATCAAACTCACTGCTAGCATTTATTTACCACAACAAAGTCGGTTAGTTGTAGGCCGAGAAGATGGTAGTATTATTATTGTACCAGCAACACAAACTGTCATGTTACAATTGCTTCATGGCAATCATCAGCACTATGAAGGTACTAAGAATTTCCACTAATAAGAAACTTGGAAGGTTCTAAGTTTCACTTATTCTATTAATGTGACTATAAAAATGCTAAGACTGTTTTATTTCGTTTTTGTAGACTGGCCGCCTCACCAAGTTCTTTTAGGTCATTCCGGCAGGGTAAATTGTCTTTTATACCCTTACGGTGCAGCCACTCGTTACGACCGGGCACATTTAGTTTCTGGTTCTGTTGACTTTGCTGTGTGCTTGTGGGATTTGTATTCTGGTACTTTAATTCACCGCTTCTGTGTTCATGCTGGAGAAATTACACAGTTGATGGTACCACCAGACAACTGCAGTGTAAGTAATCATACATTTTTGTAAAAGTACATTTCTTCATACTTACTGTTATTAATGTTAATTGCAGCCTAGGATACAAAAATGTGTCTGTAGCGTGGCATCAGATCACAGCGTCACTTTGCTGTCTTTAGCTGAAAGGAAATGTGTAGTCCTTGCATCTCGCCATCTGTTTCCTGTCGTTACTATAAAATGGAGACCTTTGGATGATTTTATGATAGTCGGTTGCTCAGACGGAGCTGTTTACGTATGGCAAATGGAAACAGGGCATTTAGATCGTGTTCTCCACGGTAAAAACTATTACCAAATCGAGTTATATTTCATAAAATATTATCCTTAAACCTTATATTTTAATGGATTATTTTCAGGTATTATTGCGGAAGAAGTTTTATATGCATGTGATGAAAATATAATGGGAACAACTGGAGGTTCAGGCACTGGTGGAGAATTAGGTCTAGCAAATCCAGCTGTTCATTTCTTCAGAGGTTTGAGACATAGAAATCTTTCTGCTATTCGGCATGCTACGCAAAGGGGACTGCACCAATTACAACAACTTCATGGAGGCCACGGAAACGACCATGGGAACCAGATTAAAGCCAAAGGAGCTCCATTGATGATCCAGGGATTCCGGAGTAATCCAAAAGACCCAGAAAGTCATATACTATTCTTTGATATTGAAGGACTTATTGGTAAGATATTCATATTTATTGAAATTTTCTCGATATTTACAGGAATCCCCTTCAATGATATTATACATATTATTATGAATGATATTATTAAGAATATCCCAACTTTCGTCTTTTTTCATGTTGTTGAATTAGCGATTTTCTGTGATAAGTTAAGAGGGGAGTCTCAAGTAAATTGCTATAAAGTGATTTTCGAAATTTTTTTTTTTTTAAATTTGACTTGATGAAACTTTGTGAAAATCTTACTATATATTTTCGGATATTTTAAGAAAAAAAAAACAGCGATTTACAAGTTCTAGAAATTATTTTTTGAACTATGTTGCACGCCAATTTTTAAAAAGTGATTTCAAGAAAAACACTATTAAAGTTTGCGGTCAATGTTATAAGTGTCTAGACGCACGAACGTAAATACATCTGCAGCATTAAACATACGCAGTAATGCGTTTTAAAACTTATGGATTTTTGAAAATTTTACTTGAGACTTCCCCCTTAATTTGGTTTATTGTCTCTGCTTAAATGTCCATGCAGTACAATTATTGAGCGATGAGTATGGCGCCATGACACCCGGATCTCTGGAAGCGCAAGGTTTAATTTCAGCTTCGGAATATCAGAAAGTCGCTGCATTAACTCGGTCAGCAAGTCCTGACGCACATAAAAAGATTGCAGGTGAGATCAAAACGCACTCGGGCTGTTACATATTCTTCACGTTCAAGCATCCATTCTCCTTTCATGTGAGCATGATGGGTTTCAGTGACAAAAATACTAATCTTAATTTATAGACTTTTTCGGTCGCGTGAAGGATAAGGCTGGAGACGTTGAAAGAATCCTCAAGGAAAAGGATCGCCATGGTATTATTAATTATTGTCATATTTTGTTCTTGTTTATAAACGTATTCAATTTTTGTTGCAAATCACCTTCCATTGTCCTCTAATTTCCACGCAAGAGGAGCAGATAGGGTAATACGATATTGCAGCATGATGGGTAGCTTAAACATTTTTAAATACTCGCAAGATTTAAAAATTTGTTTTATGATGGATTTTCGAGTTTCCTTGATTTATCTTGACTCAAATTTTGTTTCGCTTATTTCGCTTTTTATAAACAGTTACGCAGACAGTTATCAGTTAGTAGATTGGGTTTTTTTTTGCATAAAGTAAAACATTTAAAGGGAATCTTCTTCTCTAGGTATTTTGGCTAAGATGAAGGAAGGCGCAGAAAATGTGCATACTAAATTACAAGCCAAGGCAGAAAGTGTTGGTCTCAAGCCGTCGACTCTTGACGGCAAAGGTTAGACCATGTTATAAATGAAATTTTTCGTATTTTCAGATCCAGTGCATGAATTCCTATTCTTTGGAAATTATGTGTTGCTTCTTTATGTTGCGCATCGTAGGAAACTATTTGTTAAGTGTAAACATTTTCATTCTAATAATTTATTTTCCTTTTTACTGGTAATCATCAGACAAAAAGTGATGCATTACTTATATTGAAGACACTTGTGTACGTACATAAGAGAATATGACAAATGGAATAAAATTTAAAGACCGCAACTTTAAGATAGACAGCTGGGCAAAACTTCATTTGTCTTTCTCTTATTCATATAAAGTAATTGTAAGAATAAGGACAGCAAACAAGATAATGCGCTCGAACTCTGTTACCAAAATTGTCGAAAATTTCATTACACAATAAAAAGTTTGCTCTCCTTACTTTTACTTTATGATTCATTTCTTTAAACATTGAAAACATAAACATTCAGCTTATCTAATATTTTCTTCATGCTTTCTTTACAGTTATTGCCATATATATTTTTATTGATTTCCAACGGCAGCAATGCAGTTTTGCTTTATTTTCTTAAAGCATGATCATAGATAAATAATTTCTTATTTTTTTTCAGAAATCGTTAGTTAAACATAATGCCATTAAGAAAGCATTTCATAAAACACTTAAATCATACATATCACATACATCATAATTGAATTGTAATGATTTATATCTAATTATGTAGTTATTTGTATTTTTTAAACAATTTTTTAAATGTTAAGCTTGAATTTTAACTTTGTAGCACTTTGACTGTTTTTAATACAAATGAATTCTTAGATTATTTTATATTGTGAAAAATAGCAACGCTTATATTCTTGATGTTATTTTTTATGTTCATATAATTATTTTAATTCGTAACACGCTGTAATACCACAGTTGCACATTTTAATTATGTAAACTTCATAACTTTGTAGAGTTGTTTCTTTATCCTGATTATAATTTTTAGGTGACGGTTGGAATAATGATACTCCTAAGAATTCGTTGAAAAGAAATGGCACATTTGGCGAACCCAATGCTACAATGGAAATTGCTCAATTACTTTTGAGCCTTCTTCATGCTTGGGGCATGGATCCAGATCTTGATCGTGTATGTGAAGGAAAATTGGGTTTATTAATGCCTAAAGTTCCGGTTTCATTCGGTGTTTTGTCAAAAGGAGGTAATTAGTGAACTCATATTTTTGCCTGTTCAACATTTTTATATTTAACATGTTATTTTAAAAAAATGAAACCTTGCTTTTTTCAGGATACATGTCTTTCTTATTGCCCACTTGGCAAACCCATTTAGAGCCAACTGAAGCACCAGCAACTCAGATTGAACAGCGACTACCTCCCGAAGTGGTTAGATTAGAAAGGCTGACTAGAGCTTTTACTTCAAGAGCTCATTGGGAGTTGTCAACCACACTTACTAGTAATCATTTATTGGCAGTTGTCGCCTTAGCCTACACTTTAATGTCGATGAATAACGCTACCTTTGTACCAGAACAAGAGCAAAAGCGTAAAATGCACAGACCATGCAATAGAGTTACGGTAAATTGGAACAAAGCTGAAGAAGAAAACGAAGATTTGTATACGAATACACAAGCCCAAATCAAACAAGGATGGTCTTTATTAGCAACATTGCACTGCGTGCTGCTTCCGGATAAGGTAGCTGTTCAAGGGGGAGCAAAGACTTTTAAACGACCTCAAGTTGAAATGATGGCTCGAAGGTGGCAGCATCAATGTATAGAGATTAGACACGCGGCCCAGGCTCTTCTACTCGCAGAATTAGGAAGAATGGGTCCAAAAGGTAGAAAGTCATTAGTAGATAATTGGTCGCAGTACTTACCAATGTACAGCACTCAAGAGCCAATTGCACCGCAATCTCAAAATCAGAGTTCGCCGCCTGGAAGCCCTGTTTCAGCAAGTGAAATACAACCCGAAGAAGAAGATGAAGAAGAGGAGTTGGCGGAAGGTATATTTTTTCGAAGTAATCTTATTAAGTTCCCTTTTAAACTCCCATTACCAAGTCTTTGTTTATTGCAGAAATAAGCATGACTAGGAAGCCTTCCAGTGTAGCTGAACTAAAAAGAAAGCAAACAACAGCAGTTGTTCTATTGGGGGTGATTGGTGCTGAATTTGGACAGGATGTAGCAACCGCGAATCAAAAGAAAAATAATGAACAAAGACGCAGAAGTTCCGTCGTTGAAGGTTTTGGAATTGGAAACAACAATCTCGCGAGACATACTAGTATGGCACTTACACACTTACTGCATGCACCCCATTCACCAAAGTTGCCAATGCATACTGCCTTACGAAGAGCTGCCATTGATCTCATAGGTCGAGGATTTACCGTTTGGGAACCTTACCTCGATGTCTCCAAAGTAAGTTATTACACGAAGTTTCGCTTGACATGAAATTTTATTCGTTTATTTGTACATGCTTTTTTCAGGTACTCTTAGGTCTTCTCGAAATGTGTTGCGATGCTGATAAATTAGTGCCCAATATGACGTACGGTCTCCCTCTAACTCCTCAAGCCGATTCTTGTCGAACTGCTCGTCGAGCGCTGGTTCTAATCGCAACAGCAAGACCTGCTGCTTTTATAACAACTATGGCAAGAGAAGTTGCCAGGTTCAATACTATGCAACAAAACGCTCAGACGTTAAATGTTAATCTGGGCGCTAGTGTTCTAGCTCGAGCCAAACCTGAAATATTGAAACTAGTAGAGGAGCTTATAGAAAAAATGCAAAGTGAAATGAGTGATCTTCTGGTTGAGGTAAGATCCTTGCTATGCTATCATAAAAGTTTTCTATTAATCATTAATCAAATAAATAAATAATAAAAATGAAAATTTTGTAGGTAATGGATATCATTCTTCATTGCCTCGATCCAGGTCATCTCAAAGCTAAACCATTGAACGAGGTCTTCCCAGCAATTTGTAGATTTAACCAAGTAAGTCATCTTTATTGAAAATAAGCTTTCTTGGGAATAATGTAGAGATTCAAGTTTGGTTCATCGTAATTTGAACTAAATGAGCATACTACTCTTTGTTAGGTTAGCCATTGTCCGGCGACTCGCAGAATTGCAGTAGGTGGACGAGGAGGTCAACTGGCTCTTTACGAATTACGTGGGAATGTTAAATGCCAAACTGTGTCAGCTCATCAAGCACCAGTTACTGCTTTGTCATTTTCACCAGAGGGAAAGTTCCTTGTTAGTTACTCGTGTTCTGAAAATAAACTGTGCTTCTGGCAGGTAAGTCATGCCTACATTATAAAATTGACCGAGTCCATTTCAAATCAGGCAGGCAGTGCCACTGCGACACGTATTTTATGTCTCAATGCGGCAAAGATAAAAGCTTAAATATTGAAAATCTTAGAAGAAACACCTAACTTTCGCTTTGTAGAATGAAAGAGACAAAAAAAGAACAAGCTTTGGCACATTTTTAAATGCACTAACTAAGTAGACATTGAAAACAAATTTCCATAAAAATGTAAAGGATATTCAAAGGGATGATTAAAAAAAAAAGTAAAGGAACAAGTGGTGAATTGAAAGAAGAAAGAGGAGGACGAAATTTAAAGTGCATATTGGATAAAGGAATAGGTTCCTATATTTACATCTTGGATCTCATTGTCGAAATTTTTAAAAAAGAAGAGCAAAATTTTAATATTTCAATCGCGTATAATTATTTTTTTTCAGAACGGTAAAATACGTGTTGCCTGTCTGATTTGAAATGGATTCGGTCTATTGAACATTTCAGATTTAACATTTAGTCAGGCGGAATAAGCCCGAAACATTTTTGCAAGTAGCTGACCAAATAAGTTACCTGCTTTAATTTTCAGCAAACCAGCAGTGGCATGTTTGGTCTTGGAAATTCGCAAACACGTTGCGTGAAATCATATAGCACTGCACCAATTAATGACGTGACTAGATTAAACCCAATGCGATTAGCACGTCTTATTTGGATAAATAATCGTTTTGTTACATTAATGCTGGCTGATGGTTCGGAAACTCGCTTCAATGTTTAAATTTTAAATGCTTTTTACATTTGAAAGACATAAAATTACAGTGAAAATGAAAATCGTGTCATAATTTTATATTAGCAACAAACAATTGAAAAGGAATTTCTTAAATTTTGTTCAATTTCACACGTTTCCAAAGAATGCCATCATTTACAAGGCGCAGGATACAGTAGGCTAATTTTAAAGTACAAAATTGCGTTGATGATGGATTGTGAAAAATTCTGTGCATAAAATGTATTTTTTATCATAAGTTTCATTTGACTTTAAAGTAATGGATGTATTTTATTCGCTACCGAAATTAAAAAGGAAGTGTCACTACACTTTCATGGGAAAAAATATACCAAAGTACAGATACAACTTTGAAAAACTGCACACAGTCATAATTCTCACAAAAGGTATTCCTATAGATTACTGTCAATAAGTAGTCGGCTGTTTAAGTCTGTTTGTATAACTATAGTTTTTATATGTATAGGATATCGTAAAAAAGGAACTTTGTTAGTACTAACCAAGTAGTATTTCCAACTATTTTTCGAGGAATCTTTAAAAAACGTTGAAAGTTATTTAATTCCACCTTGCTTAACGCATTTTTTTGCAAATATTTTACCTTTCCTTACGCATTACTGTAATTTAATTACAGTAATGCGTCCAACATGGCCTTTTTTATTCTTTACTACTGACAATAAGAAATACATAATTAATTGCAGACTACTTTATTAGTCATCATTAGTGGCAATTATGAACTAGTTGGTACTAACTTACTATTGCTAATGAAAGTTCACTTAGAAAAGTCATCATGAAGATTGCTGTAGTATTTCCGTAACATTATATTTATTTCTACTGTTTAACTTATTGAACCAAGGGAATACACGTGTCGACTTTCACGAGGAAAGTTTGATTTTATTGATCTTTATTGTTAAATTACACTGCCATTTTGGCAAGTTTTGTAAGATAGAAATTCTGTTAATATATTGTAAGTATTGTAATTGTACTCATGTTGTTATCGATCGCGGTAATATCTGTCACGTAGGAAAGTCCGAAAATAGTATTAAGCCTAACCCTAGTGAGAAGTTAACGCTTATAATTAGTGTGACTTATTCTCCTGCATCAGATCCTGTTAAATTTTCAATGTCCTTCCTTTTTTCACAGAGCGGATAACGATAAAAATGAAGATTACTGTGCTAGAAACAATTTTACCATCGTCTTATTCGCGATCGGCCTTGTGCAATGAATAATGATTACGTTCTACTACTCTCCTTCATTAATTGTTTAATCAAATTATTATAAGATAGAAATATATATGTGATTAGTTATCTCAAATGTTAAATTTGATTTATTTAGATGTGTCTGTGATTGTAAATGTAAACAATACTTGTAGGTAACCTGCTTATGCATCTAGCACAGTTTTTCAAATATAAATTCATCGACCGTTCATTGATTGACGCTTGTTGACGTTTACTTGTACATTCAAATTTTAAAACCTCATGGTTTTATGTATATCGTTTGTAAAATAAACGCCATATATGCTGTTTTACGTTGCTTCTGTCATTAATCCATTCCAGAAAGTCCAATTTTTTATTTTGACTGCATACGAATTGTGTCCTGTGTAACTGTTTCACAGATATTTTATTTAGCATTGCATCTCATTTTGTGCAATACAAATTTTAATTGTGCCTTCATTTATTTTGGTGTCTCAAAAATATTGCTACTGAAAATTACACCTAATAGAAAGACCTCACGTATAGAAAATGCATCGAATACATATATTAGAGTCTACTTTAAATACTGCAATGCAATGAAGATACAAATCGGTATACGAATACATGGCATGGGGTCTTGATGAAATCAAGAAGTCGTTTATATTTGAATTTCTGAGACCAACACCCATCTTCATATCTGCTATCGACACTAAATGAGAACTCCTGGATTGAATTATCGCAATTTACATTTAGGTCCAACGAGATGCAGGAAAAAGGTGGGATAAGCAGATGAAACGATAAATGAGGAGCTGAGATGATGGTATGGAGTGCTCGTATACAAGTTCTATTATGAATGGGCTTGTAAAAATTATCATACATATTGGATTGGAAGATGCCGCTTTAAAGATATGTCACCAATTTCAAAACATTATTTTTTTTAACAAACACTTAATGCCATCATTATACATTACCCTAATTAACAAATATTGGTATTTGAACCTACAACTTTTCTTTTACTCTCAAGGTTTAATTTGTTGAACAAGGTGATTAATATAAATCACCCAAAGACATATAGTGCGTTCAACTGAAAGAAATGATTAAATACGCCCTCTACATGGGGTGAATAAAAGAAGAAATTAAATTTTTCATATAATTATTAGCTACAGTGACGCGCATCGACTGTGGAAGCGCGCATGAATTATAAATGAAATAGCAATGTATAATATAAAGAGAAATGAATCCCCTTCTACTTTTTCACCCCGATATAAAACCATTGTATGTACCATTAGGCACCCTATTTTCATGTACCGCATTAATAGCTTGAATTATTGTCCTCGACTTTATAGGGGGCCCGAAAATACTACATCGGCCTCGACACTTTGGTTTTCCTCACTGATCAGACCCCACTTCATAATCTTATTACGAGCCTTACGATAGTGAGATCCCTTTTAATTGTTTTACTAGTCAAGTGTGGGAAAGTCAGTGTATTAATATAATAATATAATTAACATTATCTTAAACAATGTTGTGAAAGCAGCTGTAAATATATTTTATTACGTATTGAGGACATTACGTCGGTATCTTAATATGCTGACAAGGAGAAGACGTGAGGGTGGGCATGTACAAGGTAAACAACAAACAAAAATCTGCACGCGCATGGGTGCAGAGATACATTACGATCGCAAACAAGTTGATATGCAGACGTTGTATGGCGGCGGAACCAAAGGTTCTTGAGTTTCGAAAAGAGACTCAAAATCGATTCCTTGAGATCGGTATTGAGCATGGTAATTAAATTTTTTTTATTTATAACGAAATTTCTATTCCTGATCCTGAATATAATATTTCTATGTTCTATGTTTAATACATGAGTTTTTATCACCCTAGCGAGTATAAGTATAATATTTCATTCAGAAACATCTTACGATGAGGAAGGTTTCAATACCTGTTTGACTGCTTGGTCATTGAGTTTCATTAAGGAAGATGATCACAGATAAAGTCCTGAGATGACTCTAACCACCTTGGCAAATTGATGGCACGCCCAGCCAATGCCAAGATTTCATCTACGAATAAATATATATCAGTGAAAGTAAGAGTAATATTAGTATTCTATTAATATACATTATACAATGTTGAATTAGTGGTTCATCCCTAGACGCGTTGCATGCTGATATGTACGAGAAAAAGACAAGAATAAGAAAAGAATAATAGATTTCAGACAATCTTTTGTTTCTTCTCGATTCTATTTTCAAATATAAAAACAGTTCAAAGTAAATAATATAGCTTGAAGAAATTTCTCCATTTTGTATGTATATTCTTATAACATCATTATTTTCAAGTTGTGTTCTTCAAGGTCAACTTCGGAAGCCTGAAGCGACGCTGACTCAAGCGACTGTCCACAAATTGATCCCCGTTTTCAACAAGGGTGAAATTGTTGTCCCTGACGATTTAGAAAATCCTTGTGGCAAACGAGTCGGACAACTCTTCTTCGGTTCGATCGGTGTGCTGGCTATAAAAAACAGTCCAGTCAGCGGGGCGTGGACCAATAGCACTATTATACCCTGAGGCGGACAGTCGAACGAATTGCCCCAAATTGTCTCGGAAGTTAAGGAAACGTTGCAAAAGCATGCCAGCATTTAAATGGCAAATAAACTGAAAAACTGCAAACCAGGCTTCTGTTACCACGTCGGAGAACTTACTTCAAAAAGGTGGATCCGAATTTATAAAAAAAGTACACATCCTTTATCAGCACTGCTGCTGCTTGGAAGTTCAAGTTGTTGCAATTTCTTCCTGCTGAAACAGTAAAGCAACGTCCAAAGAAGTATATTTTTATATAAAAAAGCATATGTAAGCCAAAAAAATGTTGCCGCATGAAAATTAAAGAATGTTTATGAACAAGGAAGGGCTCTTCCCTCAGTGTAGCGTTCGTTGCAGAGGGAAGATATCAGAATCGTCGCGGTGTAATCAGCGAACCACGCCCATTGGCATGAAATTCTGCTCTGGTCCGCCCATCGGTGCAATTACACCCTGAGGTCACCCACACTGAAGTGGGAGAAGATCCCCTTTAGCCCACCCTTGTGTTCCGATTGCTTATTTTCATCTACCACGTTCTGTCTTTCACACACACGTAGTAGAGCAGAGATTCTATGCATTACATCTCTCTTTCTCTACCTAACTTCTAATTTGGCACTCTCCTTCCTTTCACCCTTAGCAGTTTCTCACTTCCCGCTCTCAACCCCTCTTTTCTTTCTCAATTAGGATGGGGACGACACCGATTATCCGGCGACAATTCTCCTCGAGCATGCAGCAGAACCATTTTATCGTGTGGATTCGATTAGTGTGTTAAGTCGATCAATCTGATGAAAACTATAGTTTCATCGATTAGGTTCCAATCAGAAATGGATGGTCGATATGACGTCGAATCGACGTCGATGCCGACGTACAATCGTCGAGTCGCAATTATCGTCGAATTTGAGGTGTTTTCGATCATGTTTATTATACTTCGAAGATACTTTGCAAGTAATTATTGACTGTATTACAAGTGATTTTCGCAAAAAAAAAAAAATTGGACAGATTTTAAAATCGAAGACGATGCAACGTTAATTCGACGTCGTAGGTCAAAAAATTGTCGATCTTGGCGATAAAAATGAATAAAGATCTATTATTATCCCGGGTATAAATTGTACTAGGGCCCAAGTCGGGTTCTAACTAATTTGCCCCACTTTTATTAGGGCACCAACTGGAAAATCTACCTAAAGCCTAATTAGTTGGTCACGCTGGTCTATTAGGGTGCTAGCTGGGTAGTCTAAGGAGGCCCTAGGAGGGCAGCCATATTAATGCCCTAGTATTTATTATTTATTGATTTATTATGAACTGTAAATCTGAAATAAGTTTGAGATAGAATTTAGAAATTATATTTTTTTAAATTTTGTTTGCTATGTTCATGCAACTTTAGAAAAGTCGCTGTAAAAAGAATGTAAGAAATGTCTCTTTCGATCTTTTTAAACCATTGGAACGATTTATTTTGAGTTATTCAATTTCTAAATAATTGTTTCTTTTTTCAATAGCTAACTACACAGAAAAAAAATTCTAGTTCTTGTTACAGCTTGTTTTTGTTACACCTTAATTGAAGTCCCTCCCTAGACTTAATGCTAGATTTAATCCCGTCTTAAATCTAACGTGAAGCCTAAAAACGGACTTAAACTTTAACAAAAACTAGATATTTTTCTGTGTAGCAAACGCCAATTGTAAAAAACACAACAGTGGAATCAATTGGGGCAATTTATACCTGAAATTATCTTGTTCAATTTTAAATTTAGATAATGCTTTTATACCAGATTGAGGCAGACATTATACATAATTCATAAATGAGCAAAAGTGAATTAAATATTTCAAAAACTGGAGTGCAAATATATTTGTATAAGAATAAATACATACGATTTAAGTTTCAAATTTAGCTAAGTTTATTGATCGCTCGATACTATATCACATAGTGATGCATTCAAGCGAGACAAGACAATAAAAATCAAGTTCAATAATTTATATCGAACTTCAAGATAAAATGAATCTTGTCTTGACATTTCATTCAATAAAATCAAGAAACAAGCGAGATCGAGTGATAATATTGAATTTTGGCTCATT
>JAUESH010000015.1:22429305-22444128 GCA_032275165.1 Synergus magnus
AAATACAAAGCCACATGTAATCTGTCAAAGTGACAGTTCTCTCTGACAGATCAAGATTCGAGAATATTGATTGACTCACTTGAATATTGAAAGCAAGTAGGTTCAAGAATTAACAAAAGAAGACTCAAGAATCTTGTTGACAATATTTTCTGAATATCGAGCGATAAAACTCAAGAATCAATAAATTATTGTCTTACCGTGCATCACTACTATCACAAAATTACAAACTCCTGTGTAGAAATTTTGTTGTGGTCCCGGTCAAGTCCAGATCGGGCCGTGTGTTTCATCATCGATCTCTGGGCCATTTTTGGAAATTTCTGTACGGACTTTAATTATTAGAACAATAGGTCTATTAATTAATTAAAAGGTCAATTATTAGACCGTATAGTTAATAATGATTGATGACAATTAGACACGCGCCAGGATTTTTACTATTTTAGCTAATGCGAGCACATATAATATATCGACCCAGTAATAAAATATCATCTAACTCCATTGACCTAGTCAGACAAATTGAAAAGAGATATCAAATTTGCGACTACTATAGATGATGAATGGATTGAGCTATTATAAGAATATCGGATATCCTGTGTCAGAATAGAAGTTTTGGAAATCCAATTACAAAAATAATTCATATGAATAGAAACATATATACCGTTATTTCAACCTTATATTTTTACTTTGTCAAACTGGCTTTTAATAAAATTATTAAAGAATAAATATCTGCACTGGCTCTCTTCGTAATATAATTATAAAGCATGGCTAACAAGAAATAACATTTGCTATACTTATTTTGGGATTTGATTAAGTCTATATATTGATTCGCTTGGTTACATTGTTATTGTATAACGAGCACATACGAGACAAAAACGAGACTTGTCCCAAACATATCTAGATGTGTTCAAAACATTAAGTAGATTAAGAATCTACATTAAAAAAATCGATCGAGAATTCTCGTCTCGTTTTGTCTCGCTAAAAACGAAATTCTCGTTTGCCATCAAGTTTTTACTCCTCTGATCGTGTTTGAAGAAAATTAATTCTTGTCTCGTATTTTTTCGTTATGCATCTCTAACTGTTAAAAAAAACTGATCGAAATTTAATATACAGTGAGTAAAGTCATTTGCATATACCGTAAATTAAATTTAATATACCACTATGTTGTAGAATTAATATACATCCATATGAAAATTAATATATGTAAATGCGCAGAACGTTGTGCGCATTCGTGGTATACGTACTTTTATACGTCCTTTTGTACGTATATTTATACGTCCGCTTTTTCAAGTGGGTAAAATTAATATACTTTCGTATATTAAAAGTATATTAATTTTACAAACATTTTTAACAGTGTATATATTTAATTATACGACTTTGATAATCTCTCACACGTATATTATTCGAGTATTATATTTTTAATGGGAGATATTTCAGCCGATAATTTGCTGAATTTTTAGTCAGTCTTGAACTAACTTTCCGTTTAATTCTCTTATTCTGTAATATTTACAATTATGGATTAATCGATTTGAAGCTATAAGAACAGTATTAAGGGGAAAAATTGTCACCCCTCTCATGGATTACCTCTGATCCTTTCCCACACTCACCCCAATTGAGGCAATTTACCCGATCTGTCCGAAGTGGCCGTGAAATTGCACTAACAGTAGTTCGAGAGCGCAACGAATCCTTCTGACCCGACTGCCAACTGCCTGTCTGTGATTGAAAGGGTCGTCTATGCCAGTACTTCCTCTTTGAGAAAAGAGTCTTCATGAAAGCACATCGATGACATTTTCACAAAACCCCATTTCCTTCTGGTAAATGAAGGTATCCCTTCAGCTACCTACGAGTACACCTATGTATAAAAATTAATAAGTGTATATAGAAAAATTGGTCCCATAAACTCAGCAAGGTCGTAATTATTTTAAATCTCCTTACTTGCGTACATATGCTAACAATTTTCTAAATCCAAATAATCGTCTGAAGAACGCAAACACTTATATTCATATGTTTACATAGAATACTGTAACAATCAAAGGAACTGAACATCGGATCTAGTAAAAGCTATTGTGGTTTCTTCATAAAAGGGGATTGTGACCGTTACCGCAAATCATCAATGACAAATGATCTTCTTCCCGTTGTACCAGATATAATGTACATCGCCACGCGGCGACTTCGAAAACTTTTCTATTCGATATGCTTTCCAAGCAGAAATATGAATGTGTAAAGGCGTGTATATCCCGCAATTTCTTGGGTGATCTCGAAGTGCCATTGTATCGATTTCTTCACTGGTTTTTTTTTTGTTAAACCTTCTTAGTAGGCTTCTTCTTGAAGTGGGAAGAGAATATTCTGCTTTGACAAAAGCTACCTTTGTAACCAATGAATTGCTTGCGGTCCACCCGCTTCTTGTAAGGACACGCGTCCTATTTTGTCCATTCCAACTATCATACATGAAACGATGATGCAAAGCTTTGTAAGCAGCCACGTGACTTCACGTGCAGGCTTTCAAACATACAATTAAGTTTTTGAATACCAAGAAACATTAAAATATTTGCTTCGAGAGTATCGTATTAATATTAAATATTATAACATAAAAAATTAAAAAGTGACCGACTGTTATTGTAAGAAGACAAGAGACTACTTCATATATAGAACGTAACTACACGCATACATATGTCATATGTGTAGACTATATGTCCCCTTCTTAGTAATTATAAGAGGCTATTGCACTTCTAGCGGTCATTCTCGTCCATTGATCGACCACGCATCTAATCGCGAAACAAAGGGGAATCGATCTTAAGTTTGCGGCGACAAAATATTGGGTATATGGTATATCTTTGCACTTTTGCGTACTTTTGCCGTCATATATTTCTTTATACGACTTTATAGCTGCGAGGTATATGCTATATTGTGATTCTTTTGCACTGAGCGCCTAACAGGCAGATATATGTACGTTACGCACGAGGGGAATTCGTTCTGTGTCCTTTGGTAGGCGTGGTAGAACTACAATGATTTATCCTCATCGAGGAGCGGTAACTGCCGAGATCGCCGGCTAAACGACCGCGGTCCTTCGTGTATTAACCGTAATGCACTCGGTTTTGCTATTGTGTACATATAACTACTTCCACCCCTTATTCCAAGCCTCCCCCAGTTCCCACACACAGTTTGCCAACTTCCACTTACTTTTACTTTACTTGTACTTGTAGAAAAGTCTTTGCACTCGAAGTTTTTCTTTAGATGATCCTTAAATAGTATCTCAACAGGATGATGTTGAAGTTTTTTAAGCACAAAAGGGAAATATTTTATTGAGTTCTTTACCAAAAACCACCATTTTAGAATTTTTTTATCAAATTTGAAAATTCTGGCTATTGGACACCATTAGCCATTAAAATGTTAGTAAAAAAAATTCTTTCAAAGAAATTTTTTACTCAATTTTTAACGTCTAATCGTGTACAATAGCCAGAAATTTTTAATTTTATAAAAAAATTCAAGAATTGTAATTTTTAAGAAAGCACTCGACAACACAGAAAAAACCAAGTGTAATATTTACCCCTATTTCAGGGTAAATATTACCTGCAACAAAAATTACCTTCAGATGGGTAAATACTACCCTGAACATAGGGAACGGTTACCATGTCAACTTATACCTTCTCTTGTTTCGATGCGAAAAAATTAAATTTTATCCACTTGAAAATTACCCGCAACAAATTTGATCTTCTGTTTTTTCCGTTTTTTCTGTGAAAAGATTGTAGTTTTGTGCTTAAAAAGCTTCAACATCATCCTGTAGTTACATTTTGAAGTAAGACTTCGAGAGTTCAACTTTTCAGTTGAAATTCGTAGAGACTCACCGTGTGAAAATAATTTTTATTTAAACATATTAAAGGATTTCAAATGATTTTAAGTGATTTTAAGTAATTGTTAAGGAATTTCAAAAGAATTCTCAAGGTTGACAAAATTTTCAAACAATTTAAAAATGTTTTAAAGCATTTCAAGGGATTTAAAACCATATTGACTAAATTTCAAAGGATTTAAAAAGAATTCCAAAGATTATAAGGATTTTCAAGAGATTTCACAAGATTTCAGAGATATCAAGACTTCTTAAAGAATTGCTTTTGGAACTAAAATAAAATGATTGAAGATTAAGATATTTTAACATAAGATTTTTAAAAATTATTGTAGGCACAAATTATTGACAAAGGCGCGCTCTTTAGTGCGCGCATGGCATTAGTGATGATAAATGTAAAGTATAAAGATAAACTATAATTGATATGTTTTAGTTTATATTGCATTTATGTAGGCAGTAATTGATAGTGAGACTCAGAAGCAGAGGAAAATAACAGTTGATAAATTACTGTGTCTGCACCTGGTTGGTAATCGTGGTCTTGAAAATTATGCACGCACCCTTGCAGGCAAATTTCGTGCCAGTACATCCGCATCGAACGCCCTCATGGGCTCGAAATAAACGAATTAGCCGGTCTCTGTTGAAGGTATCTAGCATTGCGCCAAAAAGCCTAACAGTTTATAGTCGCCCATCAAACCCAGCATATGGAGTCACGCCCACGAGTGCATGGCCTTATGTCAGCCCAGATCGTTTTCAGAGGTCTTTTTGAAACCAGATACTATGAGCTCGTTCGAAAATCCGCGCCGATGTTTACAACCTTCCCCATAAGCCCATAGGGTATAGGCATATCGAAGCTTCTGTGGGACTCTCCATGAAAGAAGTCAAAAGTCGACAAAGGTGACGGACGGGCTCGTAAGGGGGCCCCTTCGTGTGCCTTTTTCTATAGAGCGACAAATTGTCAAAATAGCTTCATTGTTAAGTGGAAATTTGCCCGATGTCTCTGGACACGCGCTCACGCCCTTGAGTTTCATCGTTTCTTACTTTTTATCTTTTTCTTCACAATGCGTTGCACATGAAAGATAAATATTAGATTTTGAGAAATAAAGCTCAAAAGTGTATGTCCATCGAAAGAAAAGATATAAAAAGTTATGATATCGACTATTTCATTTTTAATTAATGGATAGGCGGATTTTGATAATTATAAGGTTAATTAAATACCGAATTGATAAGTAAATTCTAATAACATATTTTATTGCTTTTTCCATACATATCTTTGATATCATGTTTTATTTCTGTTTTAAAACATTTACGAAGTGTTCCCGCAAGTGGACAAAGTATATAACTCTACTGTGAAACATACCAAAGATTTTGGCCATTATTGTCTGCATGCATGCATGAGTTTAAACATCACAAAATTTAGGGTAAACGTGAAAATTTTTGTATTTTAACTATTTACATATCTATAGCTAATATTCTTCATATTTTATGTATAATATTTATTACAGTAATATATTAAATCGTTTGAATATAATTTCTCATCATAAAATTCTTCTCAAATACCCGTGTAGACATTTATGAAATGTAGACTATCTACAAATGTAGACTATTTGGCCTTATCTCTTAGGGATGGGGCGCTTAATGTTAAATTTCTAAAATTTCTACACGGGTAGAAGATACACATTGATTTATTTACATATGTAACTATCATCTCTATCATGATCTTCAGAAAGAAAATTATTTTTATGCAATCATTGTAACTATATACTCATTTACATTATCTTTCATTTACACAAATCCAATTGAGAATATGTTAAATGATTTTTTTAATCAAGGTTGCGACACGTTTTCTCATTAAGCACTTATTGTTTTCATATCATTTACAACATCTCTTATCAATCTAACTTTCTGAAATTGGTTGTGGTTAAATCCGCTTAGAGTCGATTATCAAGATATATCACTATGTCATGGATACGAAAGCCATGGGCGCGGCCATTCACTGAATATGTATTCGACGTTTCACCCTTTGTTCGTCGACGCGAATCTCTATGGAGTACATGTTTCGTCGATTAATCTGTCGCTCGTTAAACTCGTCTATCTGATGCTGTGTAGAATAATCACCGACGATTACTCCAGCCACTTCCGTCTTTGGTGAATCTTCGTGTCTCTTATTCACAAAGCCGATCAAGAATTTCAAGAAATCACTCGTTATATATTCGTATAAATTAAATAAATAACTAAGCTCAAAATTATGCGTTTATCTAAGCAACGCACTGTAAATCAATAAAAGCTTTTGATTGATTGGTTGATCAACCAAATATTTCACACAATGCATTTCATGAATGAACCTCATGACTGGAACAGAAATGACATTGGACTCATCCCGTTCGGAAAATAGAATCAACAGTAGAATTTTGAATCTGGAATCTACTGTAGTTTTATTATTGCATCTAAACAAGTATTGCACTTCTATGAATAATAAACTGAACTTTTTTAATGTACGTATTTTCTTTCAAATGTTTCTTCCTATTAAAAAAACGTATATACACAATTTTGCATCATAGTTTCAGTTTCTTCGAACATACATTTAAAATTTTTTAATATATGAAAATTCTATGATTCAGGACATTTAAGTTACACATTAAAAAACTCTTACTCCAGCAAAATCGGCTACCTCCCTGAAGAACTAGTATGCTGAGGAGCAGAGAAGGCTCTAAGTGTATTTGAGCCAAGATTCAATGGCGAACCAGTCGTAATTGGTGAACTTGGAATTCTGGCTGATAAGCTATTTCCCAGATTTCCAGCAAGTCCTGAAGAGTTGCTGAGACTACCATTGGGCGACCTTGACTGTGATTGAGGACACTTTTCTAAATGATGATGATGAGCTCTTACTGCAAGACGACTTACATGGACAGGAATAGGAACAACAATTCTGGGACCGGAACTCGAATTTTGTCCTCCTACACTATGCCGATTGGTTGGACCAGCACCTCCACTCGTCAGTCCAGCTTTAACTCTCTTCCACTTAGCTCGACGGTTTTGGAACCAAATTTTCACCTGGACCTCGGAGAGTTTGAGGGCATGAGCAATGTGAGAGCGTTCGGTAAGACTCAAATACTTTTTCGCGTGGAACTCACGTTCGAGTTCCAGGAGTTGTTCGGACGTAAAAGCCGTTCTTCGACGACGCGCTTTGTTGGAATTTCCGGTAGTACTTGCTGAAGAAGAACCTTGCCCGATACTACCTGCCTCATTTCCAACACTTTCGTCTTCACTCTCAGCCGAAACTCGTCCACTTTCTGACCCTGGAAAATCAATAAGTCATTATTTATAGACTGTGTGTGATGGCATTATTAGGAGTCATCGAAAACATTCCAGTTTAGGATTCAAACTACCCGGTATATTTTTTACATGGTCAATGATCCGATGACACATCTCAGGATTAATTTTTTTGGGGGTCATTCACAAAATATACGATACTCTTGGAGGTGGGAGGTAGGGGTATTCAGGAAAATATCGTGACTTATCACGTTTGTAAATTATCTTCTTGCCTATACTGTAACAAATTTCTTTGGGAATTTTCCCATGCAAACATTTGATAGGGAAAATTCCCGAAACGCTCTTGGAGAATAGTTCTTCAAATTTTGTAAATTCTCTCAAAGATTTGTTAGGGAAAATTCCCGAATATCTCTTGGGGAATACAGAAAATTCAGAAATTTGGAAAAAAATGTAACTAACTTACATGGGAAATCAAACATTTTTTGGGACAATTCCCAATTTTTTAATTCACAAAGATTTCGGAGATATTCTCTCATTTTTTCAATAAATTACCAAAATATTTAGGAAAATTCTCTCTCGAAATTTTTTACAGTGTATAGTATTCATTAATTTTGTGAATAAAACCTTTCTAAAATGACTGAGACTCCTATTCTTTAATTGAAATTAGAGAACAGGAGATTGGAAATAGATCATGGGTTAATATTTATCAGTTATATAAAGGTAAAACTTTCTAAAAATCAATCATAGAACTCAACGTGAAAGCGACACCATTGGTTTTGTAGCGTATGCTATCGGAGAAACGGATAATTGCACTTTTGCGTTATCATTTATTCAGAGATGTTCGATTTGTCAGCGACCAGTGACTTCAGTTTGCTCACAACCTTCCAAGTCATGTTCTTAAGTCTGGACATAGGTTATCACGTACTTACACTTGATACCTGTTAACATCGATTGCCTCTACATAGTAATAATTTCCTACTTTATAAGCTTAGTTTCGATTTAGTTTCAAATATTGTTTTACTTCGCAACTGGACAAATACAGTAATTGCTGTTAAATTCACCGATTTGACTTATTGAAACGTACTTGACGTAGTTTATTATACTACACCTACTTTAAAAAAAATATGTATAAAAAGAATTTACTTAAATTAAAATTTATCAATTTTATATATATAAAAAAATTGTTGCTAAATGACTGAAAGCTGCTTCAATTATAAAACTTATTCAGATGTTTGAATGTATAATCAACTTATTCCAGAGATGAAAATAAATATTCAAAAGTTAAGAACTTAAAAATTAATACACTTACTATTTTCATCTTGGTGATTTCATTAATGCACTCATTCAACTTTTCATTCAATTCTCTTCCATCAAATCTACTGAAATAAAATTATCCATGCACAGAGAATCTCTGCATTTAGCGATCATACTCGATAATTGTAAATATCGAGTACTTTATCCCATCAGAGCTGAACGAAAATGTTTTAATAATATCTCACTAATACTCTTGGTATAAATTAAAGTTCGACAGGTGGTTTTACCGTAGACGAATGTTCAAAATAAACATTAATTGTCGCCAATATTAAATAATTGAAACATGTCAATCATCCTTCTAATTCAAAACTCAAAAATGCGGATTCAATGAACATAAGTTATAGATTAAATAATCACTGATTTACCCGCATGAGAATGGACTAGGTATGTGTAACATTAAATCGATTTATCGAGTGACCAATCTGAGAGCTATACTGGTTGTGAATTGAACTTAATGAGATTTTGCCAACACACTATAAATAGTACTAATCCATTTTGCCTGTTCCGTTCACAGAAAAAAGTCTAGTTTTCGTTACAGCTTAATTATATTAAGATGTACTAAAAACAAGCTGTAACAAAAACTAGGCTTTTTTCTGTTTTTCAAAACATGATGTACAAATTTAGAATAATAATTCAAAAGAAACTGTAAGAAATTTTAGGAAATGTAGAGTTTGGCTATTTGAACTAAAAGTTTGTGGTTATCGATTGAATCTGATATACATGAGAAGGGCACTTTTTTATAGAGTCCACCCATATCATGTCTTACGCATTAGGGTCCACTGGCAATGAATAAGAGAAGCATTGGTCGGTAAACTTCAAAAAGAGGGATATAAACAGAAAAAAATTACCATTAATGACCACAAAATCGTGATTCGAGTGTGCTAAATAATTGGAAGAATAATTTAAAATGTAACAATCAAATACCTCCTTAGTCATAAACCAAATATAGCATAAGTGCCTATAGTAACTGATGTATTTAGAAGAGATCTTCAAGAAGCGAAAGTCTCGGAAATCTCTAGACGAAACAATCTCATTCAAGAATTAATAATTGTCTCTTAGAGCAGTAAAATCGACATAACACGATTGCAACTTTATCATTGTTATTGATTTATCTATATATATATATATATAGAATGCTATAGCCGTCTTAACCGAATTGACAGATTTAAATTCACGAATAATACTTCTAAAATGCATGAATTGTCTGTAGTTCATTCAACTGCTTTAATTAACTTTTAGTAAAAAACGGACAATTGCATATAATAGCCATCTTTATACTATAGATTAGTAGAAATGCTTTCTTTCATCAGTATAATAACTTAGTATAACTTATTAGTACAACTCTTCAGGGTAAAATAAAAGTTTCAGTGAATTTAAAAAATATTTTGTCCAAATGTTATCAGTTTAGTGTGGCAGATCCTGTCGTGCGAGTGAATCGCGAGGTGGGTATGTCATAAATGAGTGATAGATTCCCAGAAGGTTTTTCGTTCCGCATACGAAATTATACGGTCGGCGAGACATCAATAAAACTGTCGATCGTCCATTCACTCCGTCGCTTCGCGCGCGAATACGTGATCACAGCTACAGAGATTTCGATTGTTCGTATACCTTTTCTTTTCTACGTATTTATTTAAATTTTGTAAATACGCATCTTTATACCAAACTGAACATCTAATTAGGAGAAAAAATTGATCATGTTTTTAAATATTTTGAAAAATAATTTAAAAATCTGTTTACTAAAAGCAAAATCGTAACGCGCTCTTGCAATATACATTGTGGAAGTTTAAAAATGCTATTGTAACAAATTATTGTAATTTTTTAATAAACTCCCGGTGCCCCATCCTCTGAAGCGAAAAATGTGGTATTTTTTATTTCCAAAATTTTTTTCAAGAATCCTTTTCTGTGAAAGAAGTTGACACCCAGAGAAATTCGATAAGGTATTTAGAAATTCTCGCAACGTTTGTCACGATAAAAATTACTGTCGAGTCGCTAAGCAATTAAAATACAGTAGCAAGGCTACTGGCTAGTCATCGGCTACAGGGCTTGCATAAATTATCCTGTTCCTACTAAGACCGAGATTCTTAAACGGTTCCTAACTTCGGATTTGGAAATCTCACATTTAAACACACTGACTTCATGTATAAAATTCATGTTCACTTTGTTATTATATAAAATAGTTAATTAATCATCTTGAAAAAAATAATTGACACCGCGATTGACCAGACTCAGAAAGAATTTGATTTAATCGGGGTCGGCTTTCTTGAATTTGATTAGGTGAATTAGATCAATTGGTTCCAAAAATGTATACTCTCTGCAATGGATTTGATGGATAAAGGATATCAGTTAAAAGAATTTAATTGATGTAACTCGAATGGCTCTCACAGTCATTCGTATAATAATCATTAAAGGAACTACGTCGCGACAAACCGCCCGAGTACTTAGGCGCTGTGCCATAATAGCATTTTAATTGCAATCGAAGAATCGATTAGACAGAACAACTGATGGCTCAGCTTTATACTGGCAGTTTCAATCAAAGGGTTACCAAAAGGATATACGCTCCAAAAAACTCGATTTCAGTATTAATTTACTTTCCATATAACTCAAGAAAAAATTATTTCTCTCGTGCGCATAGAATTCTTTAATTCCTTTGTTTATAAGACAGTGTAATTTACATAGTCTAATTTAGTAGGAATATACTGTGAAGAAGCAGGTCAATCTTTTTAAGTACAAAACTTTGTAAGTAAATTAAAACCGTTGTTGTACATTAATTTTATTAACTATTTCGATCCAATTAAAAAATGTTTTGCCTTTCCATTATTATTAACAATCCTAATAAAAATAGCTTTGCAGATGAAAGAAAACTGTTAAAATGAAAATACTCACCCTGCTGTGATTTTGAAAGATCATGAATGGGTGATGCTGGTGATAAACTCCTATCATCCTCACTGTCAGTAAAATTTGTACTCTGCTGACCTGCATGATGCCCTGGATAAGCAGCACCTTGAAGGTGATTTAGACTCAGACTCAAATGTTGTGATAATTGATTCTGATGACTTTGTTGTGAGGGGTAAGTCGCAGATAACTGAGGGGGTAATATGGGACCACTTGAGGCATTCCCACCATACATCCTCATTGGTAACCACGCGCTGTATAAGCTGAGGGGAACAGCAAACCCTGTAACAGAAAATAAACTTCATTTAGTATTTTTTTATTTAAATTTTAATTTAAAAAATTATAAAAATTATTTTGTGAGTATATTGAAATCTCTCAATGTCTTCCAGCCTTTAAAATACTTCATCCCGAATTTAAAATATAATAATTATTCTAACAAGGTTAAATGAAGGTCAAAAATTTCATCTGTACGTGATGCACAAAATTAACATCAAATTTTCAAAAATCCTTCACAAACCTGGCAATGAGGAGGTAGCCGTCGCAAGGCAGTGCTGCTGATAAAGAAATTCTCTTTCACGATTACAGTCTTGCCCGTTTCCGCGTGACCTTTCATTATTCTTGAAACTGTCCCTATTGACCCCTATTCCTTGTCCTCTATTGCCTATTAAACTTTCGATTGTAAACGGTTTTGGAATGGATCGTATTTTGGAATCAAGAGTCTCTAATTCATCACTCGCGGATCCAACATCAAGTTCAGTTTCCTCTACCGATGAATCCATATTATTTTATTGATATAGCACAAATCATATACACTATCAAGAAAAAAAAGATTAATTAAAGAAAGTACTTCTTTCTATATCCCAAAAACTTGTTTGTATTGTTTAAGAGTTTCTCAAGAGATTTACATCATTTGAAGTGGAAATTTGGCAATTCACGTGTTTCACTTGTATCTTCACTTTAATAGCGCAAACACTGAACAATGGGTATCAATCACTCACTTTTTAAATGTAAAAAATACACATCACAGAATAATCGGACACATCAAAAAAAGGCATCATTAAGTCATAAGTGTAAAAAAATGAAACTCCTATCAGCAGCAGCTAATTAATGTTTCGAAAGATCTATAGTCAATACGAAGAAGTGATTTAACCGATAAAAAATGAAACCGATCCGCATTCAGCCGTAGTCGACGGGCAACTGCTGCTGGAGCTTTTTGAGCTTTCGAGTCTGACAAGCAAAGTCAGTGGCGAACTATAACCTAGGGGCGGAGTTTCGAACCTTTCGCGCCAGCGTGAATGGTTATCCGCGAACCAATGACGTCACTGGGACAAGCCCAACTACAAAAGCGCCATCTTGGTTTCCACCTCATGCTCTTCAGGAAGATCGCCTTCTGATTGTCGATGCTCGGTCGTCCGCAATTAGTAGGGTTTCTCATTCTCGTAGCTCTACACTTCTCTATACTACTTCTCTTATGTCTGTATCGCAGTCGCTTCTTACTATATATCATCTATACGAATACATAAAATATTTTAATATTATTTTATGCATATATAATGACATATATTTTTTTCAATACCTTACTGGAAATTGAAATGACTACTGGATTGAAATGATATCCATTCTACACTTTGCTATCTGTTTGTATCCGTTCTGTGAAGCATCCGACAAAATTATGCGTTTCAATCATTATTTATCAGCATTTATGTATCTCTATCAGTTTCAATAGATTTCAGTCTTGATTGTTTCGCTAAAAATATGACAGGAAAAAAACTACTCATGCTATTGCGTTAGTCGAGTACTATATTTTTTCCATGTTTTCATAATTGGTAACACATTGCTTCGTCTATATATCACCCCTAAATTTTCGCTGCATGTTACAAATTTAAAATAGAGTGAGGAACAATGCACAGGAAGAAATTTTTAACGCAAAAAAGGTACAAAGGCTGATCGTTAGCGCACGGGTGTCTGTCAACTTCTCGTCATAATTATATCCACAAACTCACCCATGAATCCTATAGCGTTTGTCGTTCACGCTAAAAGCAAAAAATCGGAAGGATCCTCCTTCCATGGACTTGAGTTAATGACATCCAAAAATTACACCATCATTATTTTATGACAAGGACCGTCTGGAAATCTGCAACAGCAGAAGAGCAGGAAGCCATTATGATTATTTTCTGTAACATTTTTAAAAATTTTAACGTCAACAGATATTTTTCTAATACAACTAAAGCTATCGGTGGTTAAATAGATTTTACATAAACAGATATTGATATATTAATTATATATATACTTTTTTGAATCTTAGATATAGGGTAAAATATATATGCAAATCTTGATCTTTAATATCTATTTCTCTTAGTAGAAGGAATTAATGAATGAATATGAATCTATGAATTGACCTATTTCTTCCATATATAACTTTTACAACGTCCGATCGATTACCTTATGCGTAATGTGCTACAAGATGGTCACATTTTGCGGGAGAATAACTCGTATGTATATAACTAACCAGCCCACTTAAGGCGTCTCCATCCTCGTTAACATCATGCTGCTTTAATTGAGCCTCAACGTGGTCTAAACTTAGACAAATTTTGTTAAATTCAAGGCGCGAAGCCAGAACGAATAAGGCGACATGCATCGAAAGGGTGATAAGTGGCGTACATGTATTGTACATATATAAAATCTGTACATAATGTTTAAGCAATAACTGAAATACTAATAATTAGTAAACAATTTATTATTACAAGTCTCAACCACTTCCAGAGTTAATGTAAAGTAATTTTTTTTTTATATATTTCATTATAGTAACTTCTTACTGATTCAGATTTATAGAGAGTACTTTCCAAAAGCAACCGGAAGTCGCTTTCTTTTTTATTGGACCAAGATAGATATAAAACACTTGCGTGATTATAAAACTTGTTCTCGCTTGTTTAGTATGGAGCGTAAGTAGTAAAACAAGGAAAGTTTAACACTAATAATTTATTTTATAGGTTCCGAAGTTAACTGTTACATCTGCAAAACTCAATAAAACGACAACCGTTGGGTCAATGTGCGTGCACCCTTGTTTCAGGAAGTCGAGTAAACCGCATCATATAGTATGCGCATGGAGCAAGTTAAACTTTCATGGAAATTCACTTTTGTAGTATGTATATATGTAATATTTATTATAAGAGTGATTTCAGCGAATTAGGGGTCATCCACGAAATACGAGATAATTTTTTTCGCTGAAATTTTGGGAAATGACAAAAAAATATTCCCTGGTATATTTTCTGTCATTTCCTAAAATTTCAGCGAGATATCTTCTTTAATTTAAAAATAAGAAGCCGGAGAAAATATACTCTCTAAATCTGAATCAGTGATAAGTATGTATATATTAGCACTGATTCCAATTAGTGTATATACGCTGATGAATCAACGGAATTCAAAGAGTATATATAAACACCTCCCACCTCCAAGAATATCACGTATTTTGTAAAGGACCTCTTTGCATCTTTTTGAATAACAATTAAATA
>JAUESH010000015.1:22445856-22459404 GCA_032275165.1 Synergus magnus
TGTTGATTTTATGGAGTTTGAAGGGATTTAAAAAGATTTTAAACAATTTTAATGAATTACTAAGGATCGTAGGGGACTTTAAAGTTTTTCTAAAGAATTTCAAGAGATTTAAACAATTTTCTAGTTATTTCAAGAGTTTTTAAAACGATTGCAAAAATTAGATTTAAAAAATATATTTTCACCCTCATCAGTCCTTAGTGTCAAATTGACATTATTTTCAACTTTATCGCACAATTATTCTATTTGAATACTTGAAGAAAGGCGAATGTTTTTCTACACAAAAATATTCCAATTAACATAAAAAAGTTCTTCAATCTTGAATTAATATTTCCTCATATTGATTCCATATGAGAGAAATTTAAACTATCTTTAATTTACCTCAGAGTGTCAATTTGACACTGAAGGGATTGATTAAGGTGGCGAAATGAAGGACTGATGAGGGTTAAAAAAGTGAAAAAAAGTGAAGAAGTTCGAAAACAGTTTCAAAATATCTTAAAAAAATCCGCAGGACAAATTTTGTGACGCCCTGCAAGATTTTTGGTTCTGATAGCTTCAAGGGTGTGGAAGCCTATTTGGAACACACACACAGACTCTCAGTTTTATATATGTAGACAAATCTATCTAAACTAAAGGTTCCAAAATAATTTATTTAGAGTGTACAATTAGTTTATTAGGCGCATGCATTATGTATATTTATATGAAAAGCGCAAATACCCGCGCTTGTATGAGCGCGGGCGAAATTGATGGCTAGCAAATTGGTGGGCGTTGGAAACAGAAACTTCTAGTATAATGAATTGACCAGAGAATGCTTTTCCTCTTCGTATTCCACTGTCTTGTGGAATAAATTACATTTTCATGAAAATTGGCATCGCTTGCTTGCTTGTGCTTCAAGAGCGACACGCTCCCATTTCGTCACAAATTATGGATGAGGGATATCGTGAATGTAATGCAGGTTCAGGTACACGCCATTGCTTAGTAGAAAGGAACAAATTACTGGAATCATTTCTTAGATGCTTAGAGGTCGATTTCTTCATCGAGAACTCAAATGAATATTATATAAGTAAAATACATAGTCCGTATCTATATAATATTTTTGCATAAAGGAAAACTTAATAAATGAGTAACTTGGAAACATAGAGAAATTAATCGTTATACATTTCTCATCTAGGGAATTCCAGCCACCAGAAACTGAAGATTTAGACAGAATTTTTTAAAAGTGCAAGCGCGAATTCTTTTTAGGGTGTACGCATCGTCGCTTTCATTTCACGGACGATTTACAGCACGTCCCATTGCACTTTGAAGATCCGCAAGTACTTCCTCCGAAGATAGCATCAGTTTAGATATATTGTGTGATTAATTTGACACAGGCGAAGCTCTTGTTAAGAATAATTATCTTATGTGTATGCTGCAACATGTCTAAGTGGAAAGATAAATAATATTTCCCAGCAATTTAGTTGAACGAGCATGATATATAACAAATAGTACAAATCCGAGCTAAAAAAGGACTAACCGATGTAAATCGTTTACTTCCGGCGACAATATGTGTGTGCTTCCTGTTTGAAATGGTCCAGATGAAATAGGAATCAAAGTTAGGGAAGTAAGAAACGAAATGTCCATCAAACGTTCTTCAAAGCATGCCGCTAAAAAGAAGTTAGTAATATTATACGACGACAAATTGGGGTTGATAAATATTTGCGGTTAACCTCGAGAGTCAGTAAAGTGTAATGTGGCTTTTGTTGTGGTAGTTTTCAGCAACAACAATTTTATTTTAAATCTCCACATGATGATAGGTTGTACTATATGCGTGATTAGTTTATATGTTGGTATATAGTATATATTATTGTTGAAGAACTTAATCATGTATGCTAACTATACAATTGCAATTGATTAGCCGACAAAGTCTCGCCGACAAATTAGAAGAATGCTATCTGAAATGCATCGTCTCCTTATTGTCTGTTCTTCATTCCAAGATTATCCAGCATAGTCTGTCTCCGACTTAATGAGGGGGGTGATGTTCGCCCTCTGCATCCGAATAAGCTACCGTTTGAACCATACCGACGCACGCAGTGTTATATAGCCATAAACGAAAGTGGAAAAAAGCAATTATACGCCCACATAACCAAAAGACCATAATCGTAAACATGTAAATTGGTTATGCTCACATATGCACCCAAAAGTATTGTCGAGATCGAGTAATATATACTTTAAAGATTTAAGGTTTAACAAAATTAAGCTGTAACAAAAGTAAGATCTTTTTCCATGTATGTATTTACAATTCCGAAACTATCTTTTACATTAAAACTGAAATTTCACCCTAACAATTCGGAAATCTATGTCACATAAAGGGGTTCGTATGCGTCAGGTTTACTATGGGATCCAATACTTCGAAGCTTCGATATGCTTGGATGGTTGCATAAATGCGGAATTTGTTCGAGCATGAGTTATGTGCCTGTAGATTTTGCATAACCGCGTCCCCATACCAACTTTATTCTGAATTCTCCCAAAGTACAGAATAATCGCTTATCATCCTATAAATTGAATGATATTATATTTAACACTATAAATATCGTTTTTATAGTGGAATTTATTTGTAGGAAAAACTATATATAAACTAAGTACTCCATTCTTCGATTATAATTATTTTCAGTGACGATTCTGTCGTATACTGTATTCATAAAAATATCATCCTGTCAGCTAAATATTTTAATATTTAAATTGAACTTTTAAACCCGGAAAATAGGTTCTAATTTAGAAAGCTCAGAACGTAAAGTTTTTAATATTTATTTATTAATCTTGCCAGTTACAATATATATAAGTCATTTATAGATCTCCTAATTCTGGATCATATGACGTATCGTATAACAGTATAAAAAATTATTTTATTTTATTAAACAATTAACGTTTTAGATGTATTTTTACGTATTTGCAACTTATTCCCGTGTAGAAATTTTGCTGTGACTTTGGCGGGGCCCAGATTGCGGAACTCTGGTCCCGATCGGGCCCAAATCGGGAGATTTCAAATTAAGGTTGAAACACACGGCTCGACCGGGACCAGATCTGAAAACCAGATTTCCGGTCCGGCCGTGCGTTTCATTCCCGGTCTGCGCCAGGTTGGAAATTTCGACACGGGTTTTATACAGCTTAAAAGGCTTTACCAGGCATTTTGATGTACCAATAAATGGTGAAAAATATGAAATGTACAATAGAACTTTTCGATTCCTTTTTATTATGTGGAATATGCCATTTTCTGGTTTTGAGGTGAATGATATGTACATAGCTATAGTACTCAAATGCAAGAGATATAAATATATTTGAAAGTTAAATATGCGAATCGAGTCGCTCCCCAGTTTGGGGTAACCAGGCATGAAAAAAGTAAAAACTCAGTGTACGTTTACTCGAGTTTTCAAAACCTTGCCATGTTTGAGAATCGGTATGACATTTATAACAGAAAATAAATTCTAAAAGCAATGTTGATATATTTATGGCCTTATACATTTCTTACCATCATTCCACAATTGTTAAATGTTGTTTTTATACTCGGCTTCTTATTTTCCCAAGTATATTATAAGGCTGTTGAAATGCGTGGGTGAAAAAGTTTGTTTAATACATTTTTTTCTGCAGGTTTCCTCTACACCATTATCAGTGATAAAATAACACTTTGCTTTTCCTGTAATACAAAGTTAATGTTTTTCTATTCTATAATATGTCTTCGTGCATTCATGGCTGTTTGAACTTGAGTCTCGCGAAGAACGAGAGAAGATTATACGTCGAAGAAGTCGACGTCAAGGGTGGGCGGCGCCGATGTCAAATTGACGAAGAGTCGCCTGACGGAGTCATTCCACGCTCCTGTGTACGTCGTGGCAGATTAATTTCCGTATTAATAGCTGACATCTTTACTTTCTTATAGATCTCTTTTTGCTTGGAGAGCGAGCGCTGGCGAGTGCCCTTGCGGTCGCGCTAATGGGCCGGCGACTCGGAAATTCTTTTATGTGGCTAAACGCCCACATAAAAAAGTGCATTCATTCAACGATACATCACAAGCGTGATGACGCGCTAGCCATCGCAAAATACGAAACGAATTTATCCGGACAGAGCACGAAAAATGTTTCGAAAAATTCCATGAAAGTGAGGATGATAATTAAATAATTAGATAATTTATAACCGGAGATTACAAAAGACTAGCAGATATAACATTTTTCAAATATTCTCGTTCGTCTACCTGCGATACATGCAACTAAACTCGACAACGTTTAACATATATAGGCGCCATTGTTCCAAGAAAATCTTAATGCGCGGGTCGTTGTAAACAGAGTTACAATGGAGTAACTGCATTAGCATAATCACGTCACAAAGTCGTCTACACTGTCGGGCTCAAACTTCCCCTTTGGATTTTACGGGTGGTTTCCTCTGCGTTGGATTTAGGGGAAGGAACCAATCCCTGTGTTTACAGGAGCGTGGATCAGCTTCCAAAATATTCATTGTTGAAATTGAATTACATATTTCATATCTGTGTATTGAGCTCATACGTCACTATTTCATGTGATCTACGTAAAGCAACGTCTGTAACTAAAATTATTGTAAAAAACTGTAAATCTTTATACATTATTCAGATTTATAAAATCATAATGATAAATGATAATGATCATAATTTCTAATTTACCTCAATTTCTTTGCACTTACAGATAAAAAGTGACATAAAAGGCAAGATAATGCAGACATAAATCTACAAAACTTCCTTATCGCATTATATATTAACATTATAATTGATCCCTTTACAACTTATCTCTTGCCATTAACACATAGTTCTGTAATTTCCGGCTTTAAATGTCTGTAGAATTCTTTATCTAAATTTTAAGCGTTCCGACAAACAAGTCTTTGAAGTCCATAAAGATAAAATTGTTTTCTTCGATGTATTGAACACATGTTTTCCCCTCGTCTACTTTTTTTTTATAAAGCTTGAGCAAGGAGGTTATTTTTACAAGTTTTGAATGAGACCTACTTCTACGAAGATGCTGTGAACAATTTTTAACAAATGCTTTGAACATTATTTAACACATCAAGAGTATTAATGAGAATGATTGAAAGGGGGAATTTTTTTATGGCACTTAAAAAAAAGCCCTATATCATTCCCTCTGAACTTTTATTTGAATATAATAAAATATATATATACAAAGAATCACAACGCACAAAATTTTTGCACTGATTTCAGAGTGTTAGGTAATACAAGCCATTTCCACCCTCAGTTTTTGAATCAGTTGAGAAAGAGAGGATCGATATGTATATAGATATACAACATCGAGACCGAAAGGTTTCCTTAACAATAGAAACGTTAAGCGAATCGTGGATTCGCAATGCTTGTCATTTGTGTGCAGCTCCCGGATGAAGCTCGTGTCTCCGTTTTGACACTGCGATCTAACCAGGGGAGCAGAGGTACCCCAGGGGCTGTCCATCACTCGTCACACCAATTACTTATGATAATATTCAGCAGCGATTTTGATTCAGTGTAAATTCTACCGTCACAGTCTGTACAAAACAATATTTCAAGTGGATCGAGTCTTAAAACGAAAATTCTGTTGTAATAAAAATACCTCGCGCATGAGAATGAGCCAACAAACTCCAATGGGACCATTTCCCCTATTATTTTCCCTACATTTAAGATTAATTAAGGGTATATAGCACAAAAAAAAGAAACGAAATTCCAAATTTCCCGGATTGCGTACAAAACGCTGACAAAAAGATTTACTCGAATTCGATTTTTTATAAATTCTTTTAAAAGTGGAAATTTCAAAAGGGTTCAAGAGAAGAGAACTCAAAATTGCAAATCCCTAGAAATGTTAACCCCTTCGGGGATAATGGAAATTTAGAAGCAATATTTGCCATTGTTATTTCAGATTTCTGAGGGTAGTTTCTGAAAGGAGGGTCGAATATTGCCTTTGTCATACTGTTTTCATGTGTGCGTATATGTATGCATGAAATGCATCTATTGTGTTAGAGCCATTTGACTTCCAAGTCACTGAAGCTGATCATTTTCAGAGAAACAACAATACTGTACTCGTATACTACTAAATACTTCCTTCGCACAGATGCATAGTAAGATAATAGTAATTTTAATTAATCGTAATAAAACGCATGCAATAAAATCTTATCGTGCATCTAATATGACTAACTTAAGTATTGTCATTAGAAAAGGTATAAAGGTGATTTTTTTTGTAAAAATAGGTGACAACAAATTTAAAAAAACTTAGACCAATAAAACGGAGATACTAAAAAATTTGGCTGAAAGCAAAAAAAACCTTGATCTCGAAAATAATCTGAAAGAATTCAAGACAATTCAAAGAAATCTAAAAGAATTCTAAAGAATTTTAGGAGATTTCGAAGCCACTTTAAAAGGATTTCGACAGATTTTAACTGACTTTAGCAGGGAATTCCAAGTGATATTGAGGGACATCAAGGGATTTCGTAAGATTTTGAAACATTGTTAATTATTTTATAGAATTTAAAAATATTCAGAGATTTTGAGGAGACTAAAAGATTTCAACAGATTTCGTAAGATCTTGATGGGATTTTAAGTTTTTAAAAGGATTTTAAAAGAATTCAAAATATTAAAAAAAAAAAAAGTTTATAAATGAGAAGTTTCAAATAAAAATATTTTCAGTTTAAAAAAATTGACGTTTCTTATTATTTCAATTATCAAGAAGTTTTATCAAGCCGGAAATAAGTGATAACCCAGAATTACCCTATAATTCCAACGTAGAGTAAACGTGAAATCGGGTTTTAGCCAATACCAATACGATCCCTAACAGGATGGTGGTTCCATCTATGGAAAAGAACTTATAGGTATATAACTGTAGAGGCGGGTTCGAACTTATCGGCATGGTGAAATTATAAAGGAAAAACACCTTTTATAACTAAAAAATAATTATTAATAGAAAACTGCTACAACTAGAAATTGGAGTACAATAAATATCTTTTTAGAAACTTTCGTAATTCTGATAATCTTAGTTACTATATGGATGGCTCAGTTTTTAATTTCATGTTAGGCTTTCGCAGATGATGGTAATTCGGTAGTACTCGCATTAGGAAATCAAGTTGTCCAAATTGAGGCTGAAACAAACCAATTTTTCTTTAAATTTCTTTACCTTATTTTTAAAGACATTGATTAAGCAAGTAATATTTACATAAGGTTTGTCATTCATCTCTCTACGCTGGCATTGACTTCCATAAATAATAGTATTCTCAGGTAAAGTTTCAGGTTCTGAGATAGAACAAGCGGCTCCAATTATGCAACCATTAGTTAATTCAACTTCTCGACCAACAAATGCTGAAATAGATTAATATTGTACACCTTACTGCATTAATTGTCAAGGAAATCATTTTACATTCGCTTTAAAGGTATTGGATCCTATGGATTCGAATTACATATAACTTCAAAATTTGATCTCTTGATTTTTCTCAACAAATATTATAATTAAATATTTTTAAGAACCATAAACATTCTTTTATTAGAAAAAAAGTTCACCTACAGACCGGAGTGGAACTTAAGTTTAATATTTCTTGAGCAAACTGAGGAGATTGAATTTTTAAGCTAAACCTTGCACCGTGCACCCTTAATTTTTTACCTTTCGTCTCAAGAATATTATGATCGCCCACTTTATTTGCTTCGCAAGTACTGTCCACTTCAAAGACGTTATAGTTGCCTATAATTTGAACTGGAACTGTAGTAGATTTAGGAGAATCTTCAGGTAACCTGCAATCGATAGATATTTTTTTGTACTTATTTTGGAAGAGTACAATAATAAATTACAAGGCTTCAAAAATCACTGGAATCACCTATTGACAATAGTTGCCATTTCTTCGATTATATTTCCTTCACCAATAATAATAGGACCTGCTTCTGCTAAAATAATAGCCTTGGGATGTACGACAGTTTTTGGACCAATTGTAATATCTCCTTTTAGTATGCTTTCATCGCATACTACTGCCCCAGTAGCAATTTTCAGTCTAAAAAGTAAGTAAATAATTGTCAAAAATGATTTTTCTTTTCATTCTTATTAATAATTATCCATTTAATTATACAACAGAATTTAGTTTTAAGTTTTAAATGATATAGCACCAAAAATTGAAAAAAATATCGTTAGGGAAACCTTACCGGATGAAATATACTCACATTTAATCGAATTTATTTTGATACAAAGTAATGTAATAATAATTGGCACATATGATATTATTTTAAAAAAGCAAGCTTAATAAAATCCTGTTTTTAAAAAAATTATTGCTTCAAGCACAATAGTAATATTGCAGAGATTTTTTGATAAATGATGGTCTATAAAATGTCAAAACATGAGTGAAAATTGGTTTAAGCTAGGCGTGATCTTGCATTCTTTCTGAGGAATTTCGCTCCTATTTTTATTTAATATTAAATTAGAAAGAACATAACCTCTTATATGCAAAGAATAGGCTTTCATTCAATTTAAACTCAATGTATTATATTCGATGAGGGTAGTATAGATTCTTAAACGTCTAAAAATTTGTGGAACATAAAATTACGGAGTTTAACCTACGTATAACACAAGATTTCACTTACATTGATCGAGGACTAGAAGGTGTACCAGTAGACATGTTGAGCGACATTATTATTCTGTCATGGCACTTTATGATGGCAACAATGATGTTCTGAATTTTGCTCCATCAGGTGGCGCCCTCTGCCCTCTGACGACAATGGGTACCAACATAATTGATTTTATCAAAATCTTTGATTTTATACATTTTCAGATTAAGTAGAGCTGAATAGAAAGAGATGCGTCACCCAAAGTATTTTTTCTTATGAAAAATACATTGCAATTGTATTAGACATAAATTAAAAAAATTTTTTAAATTTAAAAAAATTGAGGGCTTATAAAAGCTAAGTTAAAATTGGACAAAATTTATTCCACTTATTCTTTATATATTGCAAATATATCCTACTCTTACGCTAAATATTTAAATATTATACTCTATTATAAAAAGGAAGAAGGACAAATAAAAAAGTGTCATATATAATATTAATTTTAGTTCAATTTATTGTTGACCTATTCAAATTTTTATGACACGTTAGCCTAACAAGAACATTTTTTTAGTTACTAGGTTGAATCAATATCAATTAATGCACATGCCATCTTTCCGTAATACCTACAGATTTCTTTCAACTAACAATAGCAAATTAGCAGATAAGAAGTAAACTCTTATCGCATCAAACATGAGTATGCACGTATATATATATTATTTCTTGAAATTCAAGATAGAAGACATAAAATACATTTCATATATGTCCTTCAAATCGAAAAATCGTCTTTCCGCCAAATATATTGTGTTTTAGAAGAAATAAGATATGAAATTAACGGGTAAGAAAATGTATAAGAATTTAATCATACGTGGGTACATGATATGGTTGACACTGAAATCACAGAATTTAAAACAATTGAAGAAATTGCTTGATTACTTCTCTGTGAAACTAATTATGTAAGGCTCAAATTGTATATTATTTCCCGAATGAAATACGTTTACTTTCCTCCTACAAGGCCATTAGTTCATTCAAGGAAACGTGACAGTCGATGAACAAATGTGTATGAATACACCCAGATACATATTTTTAGTATATTTACGTTTACATTGAATCCCTCTTAACACAAGTCTTATGAAATACTTACTTGTCAAGTCTCATTTGTTTTTGCAACAAATAGAATGAACGTGTCGTCATGCCAGGACAAAAGTAGAGTTAATTCTCTGGCATTTACATTTGGTTGAAAATTCATTCAGGTACGGTAATTGTATAAAACTTCAAAATGATTTATAGAAAAAAATAACTGTTTTCAGAATATTAAAGTGGTTTTTGCCTATTTCTTGAGCAACTTAAAAAACACTTAAAAACTTTGCTGCAACAGGAAGAAAAGTTTGATACGACGTCATATCAACATCTCTTCTTAGAGGCGGGGCATCAGGACAGAGCTTACCGTAGTAATTAAAAGGTGTTATTTATGATTACTATACCACCATTTTAAATAAACGCCATCTCGTACTTTATAGCATCAGCCTACCGCTATCATGTTAAATATCTTGGTAGATATTTACTGTCTGGTGCCAACAGCATATACAACAACGTTACATAAGCCCAGAAAAGTTTCAGCTTCTAATCTCAATTATTCACACATACATGCACTAATTAGGAGTAAGTTATAAATATTAATTTATATTTTCAACGTATCATATTTTAATTTTGATCCACGTCCTCGCGCAAAATTTTGTAATCATAATTTATGACGGGAAAATAAATAAACTTGTTTCGTCATATTTTGACACCTGTTTATACAATATAAAAAGCTTAAAAAATTTTATCTTGAAACAATAATATAGGTTTTCCTCATTTTCGTGAGTTGGCATATGTATTTTTATATCTTGTTTGTAAGAAAGCAAAGGTATGTATATAGTATATAATTTTTTAGGGAGGATAATAATGGGATTTAGGAATTTTCTCATTAAATTTGAAGCGATCAAAAATTGACACTGTAAACTATCATTATTATGTTATTAATATTTTTCTTCCTATTATGAGAAAGCACTTCTTCATCGAAAAATCAATTATATCGAACAAAAAATGATTTAACTTTAAAATAGGAAGAAACGGAAAATTGGAGAAAGGAGAGTGTACAATAAGAAACGTGTCACCGCTTAATGTTCTTGAATGCATCGAGAAGAAGAAATAATACATAGAGCCAGTACTTTTGCAGCTTATTGTGTTTAGTCTGTGGTATACACTCATGCAATACATAACTGCCATACACGTTGTAATGTGCATCACAGTAAATACGTCAGGGTTCTAATCAGCTGAAAGGTCATTGCCCTTACGTTTAATGTATTCAACATATTCAGAGGAAATGTTATGAATTACGAGAAATGTATAATGTAATACAGGTATCAAGAAAATAAATAGACTTCGATGAACCTGTAATAAACTAGAATATTCTGGGAACTATATTTTAAAGAGATGATATCTGAATTTAATAGAATTTGGTATAATATTCACGAAATTGAAATATAGATAAGATTAATGTAAAATTAATAATTATAACAGGTGGTCACCACGGTCACTATTGATTAACATTATAGAAATATTAAATAAAAAGAGAAAAATCCGAAAAAGTTAATCCTCTGCAAGAAAAGTACCTATGTATAACTGAAATACTCTTTCATTTATCTAAACAAGCAAATAATTACATTATAAAATTAGAGACATACCCAAGAATTGCTGGACCTTCGAAATTGATACGAATATCACAGGATGTCTACTACTTTTTCAGTAAAGTCGTTGAATTAAGCAACGTCACAAAGAGAGCAACTCCATGACAGTGTTCATTTTTGCCATACTGTCGATGGATAGCTCTCTTCATCGCGCTCGCTTTTTAGACTTTTTTTACGGAGAATTGGAGATGAATAGAGAAAATAATTTCTCAACATGCCTGGTTCTTGAAAATTGGACGTCTTCATAAGGTTTCCATTAAGTTTAATCATAGTTTTGACATAAGCGTGCTCATCTGTCGCCTGTTAAACATTACTTGTGAATTGTCACAAAACTGAAAAAATGCATACAAACACTATTATTATTAAGTAAAATGTTAATTTATAAACAACATATTACATAAAGATAAAGCATCCCTCACAGCAAAAGGATATCCGATTATTGTTACTGTTACATATACGCCAATCCTCAAAGAAAAACCGAATTTGGTTTTATTTTGAAATGCAACAAAAATAGGCCCGGGTATAAATATTACTTAGGCCCAAGTAGGGTTCTATCTGGTTTGCCCCACTTTTATTAGGGCTCGGGATAGAAAAAATAATTAGCGGCTAGATGATTCGTCACGATGCTGGGCAGTCTATAGAAGGGTAGCAATATTAATCCCCTAGTATTTATTATTTATTAATATATTATGAACTGTAATTCCAAAATAGTTTTGAGGTATAATTCAGTAATTATTATATCAAATATGATATTTGTCATGATTCTTTAAACCGCTTTTAATAATGCTTTTCTGTAGACTTTTATTTTCCCATGTTAAACCACACAGTTAAACTTGAACATTTTTTCTTAAAATCAAAAAATTACAAGTTCAGGGTTTTAAGGAAATATTTAGAAATTATTTAACAATATTTTCTTAATATTTCAAAACAAGTAAATAATTAAGCTTTTGTAGACACTACCTATTATAACTCCTAGCCGGAAACTTTAATATAAAAATTACCCGGCTAGCATCCGACCAGCATCCCTGATTAGCGTTCCATTTGAAATGAGGCCAAATGGGACTATTTCTGCATGGGGGGGGGGGGGCAAAAACAAATATGTACACCCTGATGCTATTTTATTTCTCCCCGGGGAGGCACAATGAAAATTTATACATTGTTCAAGATGAGATGCAACAAAATTCACACCAATGGCTTTCCTGATGCTGTGAGGGATACACTACAAAACATAACATAAAAGCGCTAAAATGTATCGTAAATATCCCGCATGCGCATGAAATTTGAAAATGTCAATTGTAACTTCAATCAGTTGTTCCTTTTAATCTTATTTCTTGCTTTAGAGTGAGTTTTTGTGATAACTTTGAGGGGAGTAATGCCATAAACGCATCCGTAATGTGTTTCCTGTGTGCACGAAACCAGTCCAAACTCACTGGCCTCACTTGTTATCGGGGTAGTGCGAGCCGTCTTTTCTGTTTAGCGCCCACCTGATTGCGCCGCAAACATAATCCCTCTTTTAAAACACATGTTAGCTCGTGTCCAGAATCGTTAACACTTCTACACCGAATCGACGATGCGTTTCCACAAAAATACTGTAAAAACGATCACTCTATATATTCAAAAATGCGACTTGTAAGCAAACTGGGCTTAAGTAGAATATGTGGGGTAAAGCGGAACACACATGCTTTATAGAGAAGCTTATCCCTAAAAAAAGATAAATAAAATTGTATTTTGTCAATATTGAAATATCTATATATTATATATAGGAAAGAAGTCTCGTGTAATGTTAATTCCAGTATCATACTCTATAATATATGTGGCCTCCTAATTTACAAGCAAATAATAAACTACTGACTGTATTCTAAGTTCTTCTCATGGGCGGTCTGTTTTTTATTTGCTCAGATAATGGTTTCAGCTATTAAGAGCAACTGCACAAACACCCGAAAATCAACCTGCTCGAAGCGAAATATATATAGGTATATATGCAATGCAGTACAATTTTCTCAAGTTACTAACGGGAATTATAACACTTTATAAAAAGTATTCTAAGTTGGAAAACATCCTTGGCATATGACATTCTTGAATGTAATGCATGAATAATGAAAAGAGAAAATTTTATAGCAATAAAAGAATGATCTATGCACATTAAATTCCAAAGATAAAGTATCAAATTGATTTACATCAATTAATGAACTTCAAATATGCCTTTTAGAATTTTAACCGTGAGTTTAAGTCACAAAGAGTCATCGCTAACGCTAATCTTATCAAAAGACAATA
>JAUESH010000015.1:22473497-22493708 GCA_032275165.1 Synergus magnus
TGTCGGTAATTCACCACAAAAACTTAAAAATCACTGGTACCTTTCGAATTTGACCGTTGACGAGGAGAAAACCGTTGATTATTGTCATTGATTATTCAAAAATTCGAGCGGCAAACGCAGTGGGCAATTCTATTTCTATCAGATATATTATTATTTTAAGGCCATGTATCAGTTATCCGATCCTTACCTTACCGGCATTTTTTACCTTGTAATACTATTTCTACATTTATTATTACTTATTTATTGAGATATCAGGCGCGGATCCACGGTGGGGCGAAAGGGGCGATCCCCCCCCCCAAAGGTTCAGCTATTATAAAGTAGCCCCTTCACTTTTTTTTTATAAATGTAAATATTTAGGACCAGATAAACGCACCTAGTCTATTTACTTTAATTTTAGAAATTTTCAACTCGAGATTGAATTTAATTTTTATTTTAATATATTTTTTTTATTATTACATTCTTTTATTTTTGTATTGTTTTCTATTTTACTATTTCGTAATATTATTGTGATAAAGGGTTCTGACTGAAGTGAAATAACTTCATTATTGAGATTCGGAAAAATATAGACATCTCACATGTTGATTTAAAATTCTGTTAGAAGGAAATTAATTTTTATTTATGACAAATCTGCCCGTAAGTCAATTTCATCCACTTATTTATCCATCAAGCAATTTTTTCGAGGTTTGAATTAAAATTGAAAGTCAACATTTGTTCGCATTACTTCGGAATTCTTTATTGACGTGCCCTTATGTCGCTATGTACATGCAAGAGCGATTAACATTCTCATTACAATATTTTTAATCCAGTTTACAGAATGCTTTTGCGGTGTCAATCTTATATGCCAAACACGTGCTGTTCAAATTTGTATAATTCTTATCTGCCTATATGAATGTTTCGTTGAAGGGAAACAATTTCGCAATTTCAGCAGCGCACGTTCAAAGCTAAATATTTTCTAAAGGAAAAAAGTAATGGATTAACTAACAGTACCGTTCTTCTGCTTTGCATACAGTGCATGAGAATTTTAAATAAAATGTCAATAGAAAAAAATAACATTGAAATTTCTTATTCGTAACCGTAAAGGTTGTCTTGTGTCAAACGCAAGAAAGTTCTGCGAACACACAATTTATTCAAATATCTTACAAAACTGTATCGTGTAACTTTAAACCTATAAAAGTGAAAGTTATGATCTCTAGAACGTTGCCACTTACAATAATTTAATTTTTCACAATAACAAATACTTGCTAAATACGCTCAACGATAAAAACTTTAATACATTTCACTGAACACTTTTACTTTAAACAATTCAATACCAATTGACATAACTGTCATGATATTCTTAACAGTAAATTTAAAAATGAAGTGGATAGCGTTCAAGGAAAACAGACTCCATAATTATTAAAGTAATATATATTTTTTGAAATTTAAAATACAAAAATTGTCTATTATTTTTCAATCCAGAACTTATTATCTGTGAAAATTGCAAATGTTATCGAATTATTCAATTAGCGCTAATGTCACATTTATTTAAATAAGATTAATGAGAATTTGATTTTGCCTTGTAGGTGAACAATGCAATGGAATTTTTTTTACCGTTGAGGGTACACTTTATTTCTAATATTACAAAGGTTACAAAAGCGTTTCGAACGAAGTAGAACACACTGAATATGTCCGGATAGTCTAGCTAACAATAAAGTACGTACGAATTAATTAATCCATTAAAGAATTAACGTGTGGGGCAGATATTTCGGAGCGGCTGTAACTTTAGATCGTGCAGTCACCGTATCTTTCAATAATATCACAATATTCCACGACCCCCATTAGCATTCAGACCCCTTGAAACCGACCATTTCAACACTCAACTAGATATTTTTTTTTAAATTCATTTTACGTCATTTTTTCAAATATAAGGCTCCCACGGCAGTCTCACGAAGTTCAGTTCTTTGTGACGAAAGGACGCGGTCAAGTGTCCTACAGTTAACGTCATATTTAAATGAATTTGAAAAATCCGAATTTCTCCAGGAAAAGACCGCATCCTAAATATCTAAGCATTAAAAGCTGAATATTTAGCGTACGTCGACGAAATAAATTCTTTTACGCGACATCGAATAAAAGTGATCAAATTACGAGTCAGATATGATTTAAAAGTGCGTAAAAATGGTTAGAATGAGATGATTGACAGTGAGAAAGGGTGAATAACTCTATTAATGATAAATTTTTTGTTGAGTGAATGAAGCTGATGGAAGATCAATGATTCCTCGAAGAAAAATGGCAGAAACGTTTTTGTTAATAAATTGAGCTTAGGTAGAATTAAGAGATATTTTTACAAAGAAGCTCTTAACATTTTTAAATTTTCCCGATTTATGTTGTCTTCTAGTATTTCAGTTAGAAATTTCGCAATTGACGAAATCTCTGACATCTTTTCATGAGGATTCTTTTTCATTGCCTGTCATACGTCAGTGGGGCTTAAAGAGGGATAATATATCGACTATGATAGATCAACGTCGTCTTAAAGTTCATTAACATTCATGCTTGTAAAAATATTAAGAAGGTCTAGTAACAGAGAATAAAAGAATGTTGATTTCGATTTTTAACGTTATTTTAGTGGTTTTACAAAGTCTAGCTGCCTTCCTAATGTAATATCTAAATGATAGATGAAGATCACAACTTGACTACAGTAATCGTACACTTTAATATCAAGAGAAATCATCTTTAGATCGATATAAACAACATTAACTCTAATATTATATCAGTCCAAAATTCAGCTAGAAAACCAGTAGTAAAAAAGTATACATGTTTTTTACCGCTTGATCACACTCGAAGCTTTTACCACTTTTTTAGTTAAACTGATAAATTTATGATTACTTATCATATCATTTAAAAGGATTACATAATTGCTGTAAAAATAAATTAGAATTATAGTGAAATTACTAATAGAAAAAATAGACAATCACTAGTTAACAGTCTCTTCATTTACCTTCGTAAATGCTGTATCCTGTTTATTGTATGCCTGTATTGAATTTGCAACTTTTTTCGTTAATTAAATAAGCAACAGGGGATTTCTAAGCAGAAGAAGCAGTGAATGCGATCAAGCAGACATTAGTTTATTATCGATTTCTGGGGACAATGAAAACCAGACTTCTCGGGGGTCGCAGAATGTACAAAAGCAGCGGAGTCAGGCAGAGCAGTGCTTGGACAAAAGTCCCAAGTCAGTCCAAACGCGTACATATTTGATTTCGTCGCAAAGTCGAAAAATAGAAATCCAAATTTAAATTTTGGTGTATAAAAGTTGTTGCCTCTGCGTTTTAATCTCTATCTCTGCCCTGTCCCTACTGTCTGTCTGTCTGTCAACATCAAAAGCGTCTGCGAACTTGTATCTTTGCCTTACACGTAGTCGGCACTCTTTTGTAAAATATATTAATTACTTCGGATTATATTGTTCAGAGATTTTTTAATAATATTATAATGTGCTTTCATCCAAAATTACAGCGTAGGTAGTTAGCGATGTTTTTTACTATTTCTTCAAACAATGTTTTCTCTCATTCATTCTTCACATTCGATTGAGCCTCGCAAGCCACTTTTTACATGTACACGCATACGTAAACACGCCACACACTCGTTCAGGGAAATCCCCTAAGGATAACTATATTAATTTAATCCTTATATTTATATGCTCGAAATGATGAATTAAATAATAGTCGCTATTTACCTCCTGTTGCACAATGAAGGGGGTAAGTCTAGGGTTTCTCGCCCGGCCGATTCGATGGTCCCATCAGCTAATGTCACCCACAAACTCACTCGTTTAACTTTATACTTTTATCTTGCTTACATTAAGTTATTATTTTATTTTACTAATATGCAAGTGCAAGAGGATTCTTTCATTTTCTCCATATTGAACCTCCTACACTTTCGCACGCCTCGTGCGTTTGTTTGGCTCTGATCTCATTTTTATGATCCACTGGCAGATCAACTGCCAGAATGCCTATTTGAGAGCAATGCGAATTTACACAGTAAAACAAGAGGCTTACATTATAAAATACCTAAAAATCGACATGAATTCAAGGTCTAATAGATTTCAGCCTTTTGTTTTGCTGTGTGGATGTCTCTAGCTAGGGAGCCATTCGCGTGAAGCGCGCGCAATAAATACATTTAAAATAATCTTGCTCACGTTCTTCCTTCTCCCTTTCTTAAATATCCTATAACCACAACAGGTACTGTATTATGTAATTTTATGTGTACGTGTATATATGTGTATGTTTACCTGTGCATATGAGCTTTATAAGCACAAGTGTGTGTCGTGTGAGTCTCTCGGCAACCGCTAAGATCCACATCACAGTTGCACAGCGCAAAAGAGAACACAATGTTGGTATTTTTTGTTTTGCACCTTTTCAGGTTCGGATTCATAATCGTAAACGAGTTACTTATAAATCACAAAGTAAAGACTTCTTTAAATTAAAGACTGTCTTCTTCTTATTACTGATTTAAATAAAGAGTGAGGTTTATAAAAAGAGGAAAATTTAATTTATAGATTTTCTATTGGAACGACTCATCCAAAATCTAAACAATTACTCTAACGTAACAAGTCATAGAAATAGAATCGTGTAAAACGTTAATTGCAATCGTATCAATTTGAAAAGATTGTGGAATAGTTGCCATTCAGATGACCTCTCTATATTAAAATTCAACAGTTAACTAAAAGAAATCTAATTCATTATTATGATATATTAAGACTATAGAGACTTTATAAAATATTTACAAACAATTTTATTTTTAGTTAAACCAAACAATGAATTTTACCATTAGGAAGTTCTTGACTATATACATAACGAACACTACGTGTTTTTACGTGTATGAAAACGAACCTCCATCTAATATATATCTACTGGTTACCTCACGAGACTTTAATCTGATTTTTCATGGGCTTCTCTCGCATTTCATCTCTTTTTTACTTTTCTACCTCGTAACAATGGAATCGCTGCATGATATTGTACAAAAATGAAATACAAATATATATTTAAATACATCACTAATTGTTTATTTAATCAAATTTAGAGGCAAACATTTTTGAGTTCTAATTTATGCATAATTATTTATGTGTATAATTTATTTCGGATGACAAGATTTCTTTTACATATACATCTCCGAAGTCTTGAATTTTTCTTTAAAAGATAAACAATTATTTGTTTAGATGGAAATGTAAATCTTAAATTATTGAAATAAAAGTAAACAAGAGTATTTAGAGTCGATACAACTTGTGAGACAGACGAGAAAAAACTTAGATTCACATGAATTTAAAATATGTTATTAAATATAATAAACCACAATTTATTTATAGATAATGTTTCATGCAATGATTCCGAATTCGTCATTCCAGATAATTCGCTAAATTTTCGATTGAGCCTCGAGATAAGGTTTTTGACTTAAATTTAGTCGAACGCATCGTTCGTTGGTCCGATTGCATCAAGGTTTTTCAGAGTCCTTCTTCTATCATTCATTTACATTCAACCAGAAGTTAATCCTAGGGACCATCGCGAAGGCCGCAACAATATCAATAACGCTTTACGAATATGTACCGTAATCTTAAAGACTTCAACTCACGCGCTTGTTCGTTTCTCAGCGAAGAAAACGTACAAGCTCATGGGTGTATAAAGATCATGCACAGGAGACGACCATCTTCGATAACTACGTGATCAATGAATCGAATGAAAATTTTGAAAAAATGTGAAGGTGAAAGTTTTTTTATTAAGAAAAAACGGACATGTATAAAAAGACGAGGAGATTATTTTACGTAGTCTTCGTGAACGGTCACCTCCAGCGTTTATAACTTTATATTATCCGTCAACTTTCGTTTATTATATATATTATAAAATTTAACTGCAAATTGCAATAATAACTCCTAGTTGCAACGTGTGTGTTATCATACATTCCATATATTCTGCTTCGCGCGCGTACGTGCGACCGCGAGTGTCGTGTGTACTCTCTACAGGTAAATGAACTCTATTTAATTTTTTCTGTTAACGTATCAGTTCGCAGCACTTCTGTACCTACATATCGTTAATCCCTAGCTAATTTTATTTTTTGTACGTACGTGCAAACATTACTTCCACTATTAATTTCTGACCGTTTTCTTTCCACTTTTCGTTAGAATGAGGATATTTACGTATGTAGTTTTATTGAGAACTGGTGGATATAGTTGAGTGCGACTCGTTTTCTGGCTAGACCGATAAACTCGATTGGGCACTGAGTTTTGTCTACTTGATCACTGTTTCTCGTGTTGGTATTAAAAGAAAAGAACCGTTAGTCGAAACCATGTATAAAAATTCATTAAAAACTGGGAAGAAACTAACAGATGTTTTTAAATATCACAGCGGTGTAACAGAGGTCTGAGAAAAATTAAAATAGTCTCTATACAAAATTGCTCTTGTTGTCCGTAACACTTTGCAAACTTCAGAGTTTATTTACCTTGAATACTTGAAATTGATTTCTAAAACGACAGTACTTTCGAGCATAATAAAATAAGACGTATATTAATAAACAAATGCACTAATCAGCGGGTGCCAAAATAAGATGCCAGTTGACGTTTCTCGCGAGTATTACGCTTTATTATAAATCTCATAATCTTACACAGTAATAACAAGAACAATAAAAATCGCACAAAATTAAAATAGAAATATATTGCTGCGTTGTTCGGTAAAATGTTCGTAGTCGTAATCAAGTCAAAATTGATCGGATAAACTTTCGATAAAAACAAGCTCAAACCTCGGTGTATTGCGCAGAAAACGAATCGAGGCGTTTTCACAAATGGGGTTCGTAGGAAGTAATATTTACGTATTAAAAAGCGCGTAGGGAGTGCGTTAACCAAACAATTAATCCATTTTTAATTAAGACTAACTACATGTACGCGCCCGGTTTTGGCCAGCGCGATTCTGGGACAAAATACATTTTACGCTTTTACCGTCTGACCTTTTTCAAAGGTGTCAGAAACCTGATTACACCGTTATAATCAGACAGGAAGATAACGTAATAACACGTAAGCTCTAAGTAATTCCGCTGATAGCGAGCATTAAAACTAAAGTACAATCACTAATTTACACTCGCAATCAATGAAGTTTCTCAAACAATGTAACTTTGATCTTAAGTAACTATCTTCCTGTTGTTCACTATAGCATTCGTACATTTTTGTATTTGTACCTCTACTGGTTAGTATGCACGGTTAATCGAATCGACGTCGGAATAATCAGGTTTCTTTATATCAGGCTTATTAATTTCATCGTTCTGAATCCGACCTAGCGTGATTTAAAAACGTATTAGTCAATAATATAATCTTTATGTATGTATCATAACAACCGATAGCTCATCTATATATATCTTATATTTATATTATAATTCTATATGTATACATATATATATAGATATATATATGTAAATATATATATGTGTACATATACATATATCTTTCATATATACTTTATGTTGTTTTATGTATACTTTATATAACAATATTATGTTTATTTAAGGCCCAATACGTTCATTACGAAGAAAATAATCTGAAACAATAGAATATGGAATTAGTTATAATTTCGATAGCATGTTCACGATCACATAATAGAAATACTCTTAAACAGAGAAAAACGGTTTATAGGGATGGGCGATTTCGATTCTATTAGTCAAGAAATCGAAGGTAGGTCTTCAATCGAACTAAAAATCGATTGAACCAAACGTCAATTAAACTAAAACAAATTAATGTTAATATAGTTTTTTTGGTTTCTAAAATGGCATAATAAAATCGTTGAACCTCATTGGCTTATATTTGTGCTTACTAGCGACAATTTTTCAAAAACCTACCACAACGCAATTACATTAAATTGTTTTGGTTCAACAATACCCCTTTGGTTTAATCGATATTTAGTTCGATCGAATGCCAACTAAATCGATTATATGACTTGAAATAATTGATCTTAAAATAAAATGTCAATTAATCGTCAGATCGATCTCATTTTTTTGTTTTTCTTCTGAATTTTTCATTGTTTACAGGTATGTAAATTACGATTTTCAAATTATACAAGTTATTCTGTAAAGACATATAGTTGACTCTCAGTTTGACATTATAGTTTTACGCAAAAAATATTAAATTTAGAAATTTTGTTAACCTACAGTCTCTCTTTAAGTAAAAAGAAGAAATTGAATTTTGAGTTTAGAGTAAGGGAAACTTTTTTTCGGGCATGTTTTTTCGGAAGAGTAGTCGATTATTTAGAACAATCGATGCTGAAAATTTCGATATCGTTTTTCCATAATCGATTTTATTTTTTTAATAATCGCCCATCCCTAACGGTTAATCAAAAACGTTTCTGAGTCAATTATAGTAAAATTTCACAAACATCATTCACTAAAATAAGTACAATTAAAAGTTTGAGTTTTAATGTGTTATATAGTATTATCCAATACACACCTTGACAGAGCAAGGCCCCGGGTCACTCGCATTCAGCGTCTTCAGCTAGCGTCGGGTCGCCCTGCGCTGTATCATTTGTTCAGCTGTCCGAATTGAACAGCTCTTTGTGAAGGGGCGGAAATTCGATTCCAGGAATGACCCGTTTCAATCTCATTAAGGCTGCCATGTGCATCTCCGAGATGTCTTTTAATTCGGGTATTTTCGCGAGCATCGCATCACACACTGTGACATCACCCTTTATTGGCAACACATGATTTCTGTCCAATTCGATCCTTAACGCTCGTACCACTGCATCAAAGACCTTCTTAATTTCCGCTGTTGCTTTTAATCCTGGTCGATCTAAAAGAAATTAGCGGCGTATTAGAAATAATAGTAAATATTTCATAAGAAATATTTTATCAACACTTGTGGGGATACTTTAAAGGGGGAGTCTCAAGTAAATTGCTATAAATAAAATGATTTGTGAAAGTCTTAGTGGAGTTTTTTGCTTTTGTCTTAGAACAAAATTGTAGAGGGGAAGAAGTACTTTTGATTAATTTTGATTCTGTTTCTTTGATTGGTTACGCTTTGTAACCAATCAGCAGCAAAAAAATCGATTTTTTGAAAATTTTATTTGAGACTCCCACCTGAATATTCGAAAAAATACAAACCAGGATTAATTAAGACAACAGTACTGTAGAGCGCAAATTCTAGGTCTGTTAGTTTTAGTTCAGCCACACTCCTGGCCATTTCGAAAATCTTAGAAACTAACTTCATTTCGTGCGGATCACTCGTATAAAACACATCTTCAGAGAGTATGGTTTCACCATAAAAAACGGTGTTTTGTTGCAAGTCAAGGTATTTGCTCATACGTAACACAGCCAACTCGAATGCACCTATAAAGTTTAGAACATGATAAATATTGCTGCCGAAAATACGTTTGGGATGAACATGTAAGACATAGATTGAAAGTTACTTACTGGCCTTGAGAAGGACGATCTGATCATCCTGTCCGAACTTCATAAAACCTGGGACCATCTTTGCAAACTCGATAATGTGCTGGATAACTTGAGTTAATTTGTGAGAAGTGTCAAGCCAGAGTTGCCCCTGTGACATACTTTTATAGTACATCATCTTGTCGATTTCAGGAGATCTGCGGAAAGCTTCCTGAATTAGTTCCGGACTGTGGAACAAAGTCCTTGTATGCGCATCCGATATCGATTTCATTAATAGTTCGTGCATTTTTGCTGGATCTGTGAAAATCGAAAAGAAGTATTAAATTTTGGCATTATAAAATTATTAAAGCACATATAAACGAGTAGAAAAAAAAAGTGCGCTTGGATAGGAAATGAAACTGAGATGCCTCTTGCAGAAATGATTTTTACAACTTCACATGCAAGCCAATCCCAGATAACAATTCATTAGGTCCCTCACAGTTGTAGTGTTTGTGAATTTTTTCAGAACAACAAAAAATTGTTATCTGGGATGATATTGATCACCAACGTGCTGAAGCTCTACATTTGGTGAAATTTGAGAATGTGAAAACTGATTGAATCGCGCACCATGCCTTTTACATGGATAGTTTTGTCAATGAAAGTAGGTCAAGTTCAACAATCAAGGAAGAAGAGTTTGAGGTTCCGCGTCCGCATAGACACGATGCCAGTAGAAAATGCCTAACTACGACAGCCATGCTCATGCAAAGGGACAACAAACATAGCCGCACATCTCGCATGGGACATACTAGGGACTTCGTCGTCCTCTGGAGGATTGTTGACCCTTTGCTGTTGACTGCTTAGAAAGGTCGTCGAGTCAACCATCGAGGTGTAGGAACCATGACCGAGGCTGGCCATCTCGACCGTGGTTTCTTGTTTGACAGCTACGATTCCTCCACCGCTCAAAGAACCACCACCTGCGCCACTAACGCTACCTCCACCCCCTCCACCGTTACCCCCTCCGCTACCACCGCCGCCACCGCTACCACCACTTCCTGCGCCACTTCCGGTCGTCGACGCAGACAGCGATTTTCCTATTTTTTTTTGTTGAAAAACACAATAAAAAATGTCCCACCTATACTGCGAAGAGGGATTTTAAATCGTACGACTGAGAACTTGCATGAATATTTTACAACTTTACTTAAAATGACAAAGTCTCAAAACGACAAAACATATATTTCAAGTTCCTAATAAATCCCACAGATAAAATTAGTATCAGAAGAGGGGTTGAAAACTCATGAAATCAGGTGTACATTTGTAATGAAACCAGTGTTTGACAGTAACGTGTTACTTGTTACTTTTTACTTTTGAAGTAAAATAGTTACGAAATATCTGGAGACAGACTATAAGTTACCGAAGCGCTATTATAGCCAATTGAGAGTTTGAAAAATTAGCTTGATATGATTGTCAATTTGCACAGGAATCATGCTAACGTTAGAAATAGTCGGTTGTTCTAGCCATGAAAGTCATAAAAATCGAAATTGTGGAATATAATCAAAGTATTAAAAAAAAAAAAATAATTAATTTCCTTTGGGGGTCGAGGAGTATATTTTTCTCAGAGAAGACTCAGAGTCTGTCCTCAGAAATCATTTGAATTCACATGAATTCATATGAAGTCACTTGAAATCATATGAAATTACTGAATTTCTCTTGAAATCTTCTGAAGTTAATGGAATCTTCTGAAGTCATTGAAATATCTTAAAGTATCTTGAAGGTTTCAGAAGTATTAGCAGTAGGTATACACCCAATCGGTTGAGTTGTCAAACCCTCGGTGTTAGGTTTTTTTAAAACTTGTTTCTAAAAACATAATATGATAAAATTAAAAACAAAATTTTTCTGCTTCAGAGTTTTAGTCCCTAAGAAGCTATAACAAAGTGAAAAATGTTTGCCCGTTTCAATGTATGTATGTATATGCCTTCCATGAGATACGTTTCTTCATGCGGGAATTTATATTACGAATCATGCAAGGACTCAACGAACTTCGATGTATTGTCAATGTAAGCGTAAGTAGAAGCCACATAAACAATCTTATAAGTGTATTACATACTCATAAGGTTATTTGTTATGTTTTGAAAAGGATTGGCTCTCAGTTATGTGCGATATTTTAATACAATTTTTTTTTTAAATCCATTATGTGCAGTTTAACCCTGTTCCGCAACCTCGGATTTTAACTTTATATTAACAGGGATATAAATAATGATCCTTTAAAAAAGGATCCGTTAAAGACGAAAATATATCAGTGTATTCAGTGATAAAGTAGATTAATTGCCAGGTGCGAAGTAAAGTTAAACTACTGAACTACTGAAAGCCATTAACTTGTAAAGTAAATATCAGAATACTTGATTAATTCCATGAAATGCGAAATGTACAAAAAGTCCGTCAAAATATTAACTTAAAGTGAGACGTCAATCAGCATCTTTTCAAATCAGAAATCAATAACTTGACTTTGCAATAAGAAAAGAAAAAAGAAGAGAGTAAATACTTGAATTAAAATTACTTTAAGCCAGTACTTACCAGAGTTAACCAAGTTAGGAATTACTCCAGCTGCGTTCATAGAGGGAGTATCTGGTGCGACCGAATCGATTTGAGTTTGAGTTGGTCGAGGATCGTAGGCCGTCGTGCTATCAACGTAGTCTGCACTAAGCTCATAGTTGGTCATCGCTCCGTGATTGTAATATGCCGAATTGCCAGTTCCAGAACCAGGAGAGGCGTATTCGCTGCCACTATAAGCGTAACTAAAAAATAAAAACATGCTATACAAAATGAAAATAATCGCGTCCTTTGGACTTTATATCAACCTCAAATCGTGCGTATTTATCTATTAAGATTTTGATGACTTTGATTCTACCAGAATCACACACACGCATGGAATAATTGGCAATAAATTGTCGCAAAATTACATCGGCCTTCTCTCTCAATCTGATCTGCAAAAATTTAGAGTCAACTAAGTCACTTATTATCATAAGCAATGAGGTGCAATCATTCTCCTGTTTTTAAATGAAGGGTAAAGAAATAAGAACCGCAGAGATATTGCGGTTAACGATGAGAATGCGCAATATCCTGTGTAAGAACGACTCAACTTCGAACTTCTTGCGTGAAAACCTTGAAAAAGGTGACAAGAGGCATAATTTTGTAGAAAAAGTGGACAAGAGAGAAGACCGAGTGTACCAATCTTGTACTAGTGTACACTTAACATGGTGATGTTTCAGAACGACTGGCTTGTCGTACTGAGTATTTGTTCCTCAAATTTTTGTTCGAGTTTGTTCCTCAGGTGAGGTTAGTGGTTAGGGGTGATAGTAGAGATCGTTGATGAAGATGTGGTACGATGCTAGAGTCAACAATCTGGTGATCAACAAACCTGCTGTTCTTCAGAAATACTGACCCGCCGTTGTAGGAGTGATGTTGATCTGAACTGCTGGGCGTTTGGTGCTCAAAAACGCTGCTATCTGGAGCTGTCTCTGATGCTGCCCTCATCTGCGCCCTATGGAATCTAACTTCGTCTTCGACCTTCTCCCTTTGCTTCTTCGACATTCGACCGAATTTTACAGCTGAAACAATTAAATAATTTTAGTAACTTTTTATTGCAGTTCCAATATTAATATTGAAGCTCAATTTCTTCTATTATTATGCATCAACTTAATTTTTTCGCAATTATCCCTATTAAGTAAAGCAATTCAGGTACGAATATCATATCGATCCAGTTATCAACAATGCAACATATTCAAAAAAAGAGATTACAGAAAGAAAAAGTGAAGGATGTCATGGGTAAAGAGATCATTAGTGAGAACAATATGTGATAGAGAGGAGCCTACAATCACTATGTGCGTTTTGTGAGAATCAATCAATACTCTAATTTAGAGCACTTCAATTCAGAGTTTCTATGAGATTTTCAGATTTAATTTGATTTGATGGAATTTTAAGGGATTTAAATATATTTAAATGATTTTAAGGATTTACTAAGGATTCTAGAGGATTTTAAAGTTTTTTAAAAAGGATTTTAAAAGGATTACAAAAATTTGATTATAAAAATATTAAACAAGTCAAATTTTTAAAAGCATACATGAATGGTGTCACGGCAAAACCATGTAAGTGCCAGGGGAAAAATTGTTCAGGAGAGCAAAAAAACCTTCTCAAAATTCGAATTCTTAAAATAAAAAAAAATAGCGTCAAAAATCGACTGCGGTCAAAATCGTTTAAGTCCATCCAAAGTTTTTTGTTTTTATTGTTTTTTTAGGTTTCATTTTGAATAGTATAAAAACTAATAGAAGACTTTTCAAGAAAAAAAAGAATGATTTTCAAATTGTTTAGACAAATTGTGTAACAAGCGAGATACGGAAAAAAATAATAGTGTTGAATGACCCCTAATGTGTGCTTTCAAAGTCTTACTCTGTTCCCCCGATCCAAATAACGTGGCAAATTTCAAGTGCAATGAGAGACCATCAGAATTTGAGCAATGAAATTTAAAGACACAGTTTATTTGCTCGGTAAAATACATCATTGGAGCCAATCGTGAGCACTTAAGAAACAATATATTTAAAATGTTCAATCTTTGCATCGTCTTCACTCCATTTCCTAGTATCATCATTTTAGTTGAGGATCGATCTTCATTAGGGGGTGCTGTCGATACAGCGATTGCATTTAAAACCCACACGCATGCGCAGTGGGGGAACGCGGAAGCGGCTGACTTCTCGGTTTCCTGACGTCACAGGGGGACTCAAATACGTCACACTCTGTAAACCGCTACGCGCCCCCAGTATACGTATATAAAATACATCCAACCCAGCTTGATAACATGGGGGCGAAGAGGAGCTGGCAACGTGACGTCAGGCCAGCTGAACCGCTGGAGTGCGGAAGGGGGAATAAGAGTGGAAGAGAAGGGAAACGGGTTGATGGCACAAGTGGGGAAACTTCAGAAGATGAGGGAGAAGGAGAACAAGAAGAAGAAGAACAAAAAGAAGAAGAAGAAGAAGAAGAGGGAGAGAGGAATAAAAACAGAAGAGAGCAGAAGAGGCAAAGGGTGATCGACCGGGAAGAGAGAGAGAGACGCCATCAGGAAGAATACGCGTGTTGGCCGCACGATGCATTTTCTGGCGCTATATATAGCACCGCAGTAGCGCTATACGACCGCGATGCCTTATCACTAAATGCGTGCGTTCGTGTATGCTATATGTTGCGAGTATAGCTTATAGACTGCGACCAGTAGAACTATTCAGATTTTAGAATGAGCCGATTACTGAAATAGATCGACGCTAACGACAAAAATATCACAACGATGCCGTCTACTGCAAAGACGACATCGTCGAGAGCGCGACTTCAGGCGTTAGAGCTAACATGCTTCCGCTCTTTGAAGTTTGAATATATCATTATATCTATACAGCGACTAGGACTGCCGTGCAAATGGTAAAAGACGTATCTACCATTCGGATAAGGGGTCGTCCATAAATTACATAAGGCATTGGGGGGGGGGGGGTTGAAGATTATCTTACGTAAGATTTGAGTATTTCAACAATCCGACATTGAATGATTCAAATTCAAAAGTGGAAATTTTAATATCTATTAAGATGTAAAACTGACTTTCATATTAATCCAAAATTTTATTTTTGTTCTCATTCCTGACTTTTGTTGATATATTATTGAGATATATTCTATGTAATATAAAAAAATGTGTAGTCTGTAAAAATGTAATAGGTACATGATGTGATATATGTAAATCATGTTTTATAAATTTTTTTCTCACCTCGTATCCGAAATAAAATTCATGGAAGCTCTTCTTTCTACATAGTTAGGTCCATAACATTTATTACGTATATCGCATTGAAAAACGCATGTTTAAAAACCTAAATAGAAAGAAGAGCTTTTATGAATTCATAGAAAAAATAAAGTGCAGTATATGTTGCGTGTGATTTTCTAAAGGTATAATGTAACTTCATATTGTTTAAATTCTCATAATGTGTACAGTTTTTTAAAAATGTTTTTAAATAAATATTTAGGACCTACGGATTGTAACAGGGAGCAATGAAATACCGACTATTTATTCTTTTTCAATAAGTGCGCCTGACAGGAATTGTATGATATTTCGTAGATCAGCACGCTCTAGCTCTCTTTAAAAACTATCTTTACAAATGGGTCGATCTTTGTTTAGTTTTTGTATTTTAAAGACAAAAGAGATGGCTTTGGCTTTCGACTGTAGTGTTTCTGGATATTTCATTCCCATTCCCTTTGCTCAATACCGAGCAAGAGCGTGCGATTGTTTCAAAGTAGGAGAGCCCTATTGTCAATGAGTCGATCATCATATACGTCAAATGCCAACATCTCACCTTTTGTATGGTCTCTTGTCTGACTCATGGGCTTAATGATAATGATGAATGTACGTACCCATGTCCTTCGAAGACTACAGAAGATCCGCCGTTACGAAAGTTTTTGTTTTAAAGTGCCTGAAGGGAGGACCGTTATTTCGACATCATCCGAAAGAAGGCGTTGGTATTAGTGTGTGTACGTAGAGGTACCGTTACACGAAAATGCAGTTTTAGGCAGAACGTGGTGGATCATCCAGTGGAACGAGAATTTACCGCTAGTATGACGTGTCAAAAATGTGAAAGTATGTCGACTCTAAAGTACTGTATAAATTTCTATTCCAAACAATGATACGGTACATCTAAATATGTTCCTTACATCTCTACAATGATCCCACGTTTTAAACTGACTTCGAAAAAAGTTGTAGTTTTAATCTCGAAAATAGGCAGAACGCATTTATAATCCTTTTGCTATCTAGGTCTCAAAATGTTAAAACACTTATGATTTTTCTAAAGAGTTTTAATGACTGCATTCCTTGTATAATGGTCTCTATATATAATATTATCATCCCTATTTTTCTGCTTCAGATGACATACATTTCATTTCACAAAATTCGTTAAAATCACTCTGTATACTTTTATTTTTTAAGTACAAATGCTCATAACAATACATAAGCGATGGTAACTCATTTTGATAAGACTGTGTGAATAGGAGAGGAGGTGGCTGACTCTGATAAGGGGTCGTACACCCCGATTAGCACGCGTGCCAGAGCTAATACTGGTCTACATATCGTTTTCTTTACGCGCTGATATGTGCACTACAAGTATCTTTTCTAACACCGAACAAAAGTATATGTTTTTACATTACATTTTGGAATTTTAATTTTCTTTTTAAATAGATAAACACATATAAATATTAAAACATTTCATTTACTTAAAGTGCTCATTTACTGAAAATGATTTATGTAAATAATTCAATTGTTAAGGAGTAATTCGCAAAATACGTGATATTTCCCCCCCCCTTTTTCCCCTCTCCTTTTATCATGATAGGCCGTGATATTTATTAGATCCCCCTTAAAATACACGTGAGAAATTTCCGACCGTCTCCCTCAACATTATAAAAAATACTAAAAATATAAGATTGATTTATAATTAACTAGCAGAAATTTATTTTAAGGAATTTGAATAGAATTCTAAGAGATTTCGAAATATTGAAAATGATTTCAAAAACTTTAGGATGATTTTAAAAGATTTCAAGAGATTCTATGAGGTTTTGAGGGATTTAATTTGATGGATTGTAACCGAATTTTTAAAAGTATATATTTTGAACTTCAAGATAAAAAAAAACCATTTTTAACCCTGCGTGTGTACACTATAATATTTTTCGAGACACGGTGTGTACACTGGGTCTTTTAGGGAACAGTCGAATTTTCAAGGTTCTTAAGGCTTTAAAATAACTGAAAAAATTCAGGGTTACTTCTGTAGCTTAAATTATGAGCTTTCAAAAGAATATAGTCTCATTGACATGGGTTCGAAAAAATGGAATTATTTTAGCACCAGAAAGAGGGGTATATTTTACGAATTCGGGCAGATCATAAGTCTAAAGAACGGTAACTATTCAACACATTAGGAGTGTTTATTGTTGTAAATACAATAATTATAAAATATTAATAACATATTAATAATAATAATCAGTGACAAGAAAAGGGAATTTACGGTGCACTTGTGACAAAAATATAAAAAATACCGATGCAGTGTGTATACTGACCCTTTCAGGGAACAGACGCGACTTGCGCTGGCTAGTGTTTAGAGTTAAACTGACAGACCGAAGCGGCCCTTGGGCCTTCAGTCCCAACTTCCATCTACATTCTTTTAGAGTAGGAAGCCAAAGCTCTCTCTCTCTCTCTCTCTCTCTATTTACGGAAGGAAAATTTAAATTTGAAATTTCAACTGTTCCTTTAAAGACCCAGTGTACACACGAAGGGTTAAAATTACAGTGTTGCTATTCTTGTTTAAATTGTAATATAAACTTGCTCTTACATATATTCCTTTCTTAATACTTTTTCCGGTATAGTTATAAACATTAAATAATTATATAATGTAAAATATAACAGTGCATTAAATTATTATATCTTTGTCAAAGTTAATAGCTCCATGGCTTGTCTAGATATCCCTCTTCTTTATTTTCGTATTTCACAATAACAGCTTTGAAATTTACAAATGAAGTAATTAGAGATAAATTAATAAACAGAAAAATATGCATTTTCAAAGGAACACTACAACACGTGATAAAGGGCTTTTACACATATGCTCCCGCCCCCGCATAATAAACCATGATATTTTTCTGAACCCCCCGCCTCCCAAGAGTATCACGTATTTTGTGAATTACCCCTTAACTGATTTACATAATACGGATAAAAATAAAATCTTCGTATAAGTAAAATGTATGCAAAATTGACTCCCGTTTCTGAAAGAAATATCGATATCCTAAGAAGGGTCATTTAGTGATTTGCTTCATAAGGCACACTTGCTTAAATTTATTATTTGGGGTCGCAGACTTTATGAGTTCAATTCATGCAAGGTCCATTACTGAACAACTCAGGAAAGACAGTCTTCTCTCTTTAGCAACCAAAATTCACTGAAGATTGAACTCCATCATGCGCTTTTATTGAATAAAGTGAAAGGAGTGACTTTAATCCTTTAATGATTTGTAAATTAAATGTATTTTAATGTCATAACCTTATATGGGTTCGTTTTACGCGAATTTCAGAGATAAAGTAAATTACCTGCGGAGTTGAATAAAAGAAAAAAGTAAAACTCACCATCTCGGGACATGCCGAGTCGCAGGCACTTTTGAAGCCGGCAGTACTGACAGCGGTTTCTGTTGACACGATCTACTACACAATTTTTATTTCTTGGGCATTGGTAGTTGACAACGGACGACTGGGATCGCCTGAAAAATCCTTTGCATCCCTCGCAGGTGATTACACCGTAATGCACTCCGCTGCTTTTGTCGCCGCAAACCTTGCAGGGTATTATTTCGATCTGGGCTGTAATCAAAAGAAACTCATTTTCATTCATCTTTAAAATTAAATACTTTACAATGATATTAGGATGAATTACTGAGGTATTTCTTCAGGTACGATATACATGTTCCATCATAAAACACTTGTTATTTAATTATGCTAGATAGTTATTCTTATACAATTATCTTCTACATTTTTACGTAGGACCGTATAGCATGCTTAAAATAATCTATCTACAAACAGTCTTATCTCTTATCATAAAATGTTATATCTAAACTTTGTCTGAGACTTTAAATCACTTCACTAAAATGTAAAAGTGTCAGACAGGGCCGGCTTTAGGGTTGTGGGGGCCGTAGGGCCGGTTAAAATGTGGGGACCCTTTAGCCCCTACATTTTCTTTATTTTATTTAAACAATTTTTTGTAGTGTTTAGTGGGGGCCCCCCAAATGTGGGGGCCCAGGGCCGCGGCCCCGACGGCCCCTAATATAAATTCGGCCCTGGTCATAGAGTATAGTTCTTATTTTACACAGCCGGAATAATTATCTCCCAACTATGTATTGTAAATGGCAGTATTAAATTAATGATATGGTAAACGTAATACCGTTCGTGAAAAAGACTTGGAAAACTTTTTGTATATTTTCATCTTTGAAATACAAGAAAATAATAATTTTATAACGAAGTGATGTATGACATTGTAGCTTTTACCCAAAATATTAGCCATGCAAATTTATTAGTGCAAGACGTACTAACGTATAAAGTAAAGAGTACTTTAGAAATACATCAATCCTTTAGTTTTAACCACAAAAATCGCTTGCAGTAATCGATCTACCTCGTATCGAATTGACTTGGGCCCTTCGATCATCCAGAGCGGAATTTTCAGGACTTCCGCTCTGAGATGGTTGTCTTGTTGTCGAGTCCAGTGGGTGAGGGCTGGTGCTGTCTGCGCCCCAAGTAGGCCCACCAAACACTGACAGATTAGTCTCCATTTACGCTTCACCAAAACGTCATTGTCGTACCACCAACGTCCCAAGGCGCGATTTACATCATTTAGTATATTAAGCCATACTTCAAGTTCCCTTGATAGATTCTTTTTTCTTTAATTTAAAAAGTCGTGCTGCATTCTTCTGTAAAAGGTTTCATCTCCTCTATTTCGGTTCCCTCAAAAACTTGAATATTTATCAGTACTCCAAAGTTCACGATAATTGATATGTTTTCTATCTTTTAATCTTCTTTCTATTGAGAGATTCAGAAACTGTGTTTTAAGTTTAGAGTATCTGAGAAATGATTGATCATCCCGAGAGCGATATAGCGTTTCTTCGGTGTGAAGTCAAGCAATATAGGAACTATCATTCAAAAAAAAGTTTGTTTACATTAAACAAGAAAATTTGTTTGATTTCAATATAATTCAATGAAACAAGTTTCTTACTTCAATTAAAAAAACATTTATTTAATTTTAATAAATGAAGAATATCCAC
>JAUESH010000015.1:22493808-22512943 GCA_032275165.1 Synergus magnus
CAATAATTTTCGTTTTCAGAAAATTACTAATTTCTACAAATGCTGACAAGTAAATAAAATGTTCTATAAAAAGTGAACTTTTTTCTGAGTGTAGCAAAAGTAATCTATTCATAAATCGCCTATATACCAGTAAGCAATAACAAAAAATAAGAACTTTATAGATTGTTTGTTGTGGATATTGAAATTCCATCAAATCAAATTAAATCCCTCATAATCTCATACAATCTCTTGATATCCTTTGAAATTACTTAAAATCCCTTGAAATTTTTAAAAATCTTTTGAAGTCTTATCAAGTTTCCTAAAATCCCTGGAAATTCGTTAAAATCACTATAAATCTCTTGAAATCCTTTAATAAACCTTTAACTCTCGTGAAATCTCTTGAAAACCCATGAACTCGTTTAAATTCTTTCAAAAATCCCTTGAAATTCCTTAGTCACTTGAGATTTCTTCAAATTCCGGGCAACGCCGAGGAAATTTCTGCTAATTTGATTATAAAGCAAATTGATGTTTTCAGTATTTTTTATAATGTTTTGCCAGGAAATTTATTACGTATTTTTCAAAGGGTGGACTGTACGTTAAGGGAATAAAAATGAACCCGACGTTAGACGGTTAAAAATGATTGGAATGGAGTAATGCTTCGTAAAATCGTCGTTTGGTGGACACTAGCGCCGTTAGCAGTGTTAGCATCAGCGTCGAGGCGCCTGCGACCATATAGTCAAACATTACATAACCGAGAACGATGAACCCTGAGTACAGTCACCCAACACATCTATATCTTGAATGCGTGTCATCCTTTATCATAACTGCATATGTTCGGAATTCCCTAAATCTATTTACGCTTTTCAACTGAGTTGAAAGTGTCACGTTAGTTCCGCACATTGTTTATATACCAAATAATGGATTGTGTAAATGTGTACACTAAAATAAAGTGATTATAATTAAATGTGTAATACTGCATAAATTCAAGGCTTTTTGCTAAACAGTTGAATGGAACTTTGAAGGCAATCTCTAAAAACTTGTGTGTTTTTTTTATTTGCATAATCCATATGAAAGATGAAGGATTTGATGATATACTTTGTAAAGACTTTCTCGAAGCCTTGAGTTTTCCAACTGTAATGTTTTTCTAGAAAACTTGATGAACCGCTTCACCGAATGGCATCGCAGAATTATAAACAATGAAATAAGAAGCGTGTTAACTGTAATAAATAATATATTGTTGCTTTTTTGTTTAAAACAGAATTATATTTTCCTTTCTTGTTAAAGCTTGAATGTCTCCAGATATTGTATGGAAACTCAACGATTTGACTGAGTATTTCGGAAAGTAGTTAAAGAAACGTACACGTTAAGACATCAGGATCGATTGCTCGCTCACCCCAAGTTTCTTATATCGCTCTCTAAAACTTTACCTTAAAAATGAAAGATAGTGAAATGTTCTTGTATGTTGTCATTATCACATATCACTATCTAATAGATTAAGATCCAGATCCAGACTGAGATCATCATTGATCAATATTTTGCTAGATACCTTTGGCACTGCACCTGCACTAAGGAAAAGCACCAACTACCTGAAAGAGGTCACGTGTACCACTGAGTCTGTTAACCGCGGCTTATCGGCATTTCGACACTAGAAATAATGTATTCTATACGCACTAACTAAAAGCATGCGACGTCCTTTCCAAACTCCCGCATCACGAACGTCTCTTTTCCTTCATGTCATTATATTCCTCCGCACATCTCTTTTGTGAAAGGAGGAATACAGAGTGCGAGTAGGATAAAAATAAGAGTTGAAAGGTGACAGAGAAGAAAAAGAAGGAGAGAAGGATGGCCAGATGTAGCAATAAAGAATAAAAGAAAGAGAGAGAAAGAAAGATAAAAGAAAGAAAGATGTAATAGAGGAGTTATTTGGTACTTCTCTCAACACGCACACAAATGAACGAAAATTGAAAGTACGAGCACTTTTTCCCAAAGATTTTGGGAATAGATCCCACCACACAGGTATTCGTTATCGATGCTCACACTTCTTCTCAACTATCCGTTTCTTTTGACCGATCCTCGGCTTCTTATACATCCGCGTCGAAAAGAGAACGTTCGGAAAAACGCACGAAAAGCACTCTGCTGGTGCATGAATTTTTCGGCGCTTGAGAACTGAATAACCGAGTATGTGTGGGAAAGAGACAGAAAGCTGTATTTTTCGGGGGACCGGCGCGGCGAGGCGGCCTGGCATCTCACAATATGTCAGAACCCCCACCACCCGCTCACACTATGGCAGGTCACTGAACTGTGCGCCTCCGCCGATGATGGCCGAGTGCCTCACCCCTCCATCACGAACCACCACCGCCCCCTCTCTATCAAAGCTAACTTCCCGATAGAGAGCGAGATAAGCCGATGAATCCCGAACACAGCGCGCGCTTTCCGATCTTGCATTCGGCTTTTATAAATTTGATTCGTCCCGCCACGATTATAGGGGATATATCGTCTGCATCGTTGACAAATGTGACGCTACTACTTTTGAGAGTTATAAATGACGTATGTCGTGACGATCAACAACTCTCAGAGATTAACGGAAATTTCAATGTTTATTTGTTTATTTTTTTCAATTTAGATCTAGTTAAAACCAAAATCAATCAATCCTTTTTTCGGGGTATGTTCGGCTTTTGGAAATTGTTAATTAGGATTATTTTATAATTTCTGACAACATTTAATCCACAGGTGCACCTAATCATGTCACTTTGGGGTCATTCTCAAAATACGTGATATTTTTTTCGGCCTTTTTGACCCCCTACCCCTTTATCATGATAGGTCGTGATACTTATTAGACCCCCCTTAAAAAAATACGTGAGAAATTTCCGACTATATCCCTCATCAACATTATAAAAAAAATATTAATAAAAACAACAATTTGCTTTATATCTAAAAACCCGAGAAATTCCTTAAAGTCACTTGAAATCTCTTAAAATTCCGGGCAACGCCGAGTAAATTTAAATTTAAATTTACTCGGGGTATTTAAAGGGATTATAGGGAATTTTAAGATATTTTAAAGAATTTCAATGTCTTTTTGAAAGAATTCAAAAGAGTTTATGGATTTTCAAGAGATTTCATGATAGTTCAAGGAATTAAGCAATTTCTAGGGATTTCGAAATATTCATAAAACGATTTGAAGAAATTTAGGATGATTTTAAAGGATTATAAGGTATATTAAGAGATGGAATAAAATCTCAAGAACTTTTAAGAGATTTACAGAAGAATTTTAGGATTTTAAGGAATTTCAGGGGATTTTAGGAACCTTGCATAAACCACGTCTACGTGGACATATTTTATGAAAATATAGATATTATTGGTCTTCAAAGCAAGGAGGCCAAAAGGAGCGAAAAATTGACTGAAAATTCGGATTTACTTGAGAACGTGAGCTTAAAACATGTGTCCACGTGGATTTTAGCCCGACCCCCCCGGTTCCCCTCGTGGGCAAGCGTGGAATTGTCCCCCCTAAACTGTCCACGTGGTTTATGGATGGCCCCATAGGGATTTTCAAGAGATTTCATGAGATTGTATGAGGTTTTGAGGGATTTAATTTGATGGAATTTCAAGAGATTTAAATATGCATATCACCAAAGCATGCGACGAATAATAGCAGAAACTTCTTGCATGTTGCCATTTGTTACATTAAAATCATCTTACGGATTTTGTTTTTGAAGATGTTGGACAGGTTAACTTACTTAACTCTCTTAGAATATTAGGCATATGAAAATAACCGCTTGAGTAACTCTGTTTACACTTTCGCAAAAGCTAATACTAGTATGATTTCTGGAATTTTACTTCGTAGTTAAAGTTACAGTTGTGTTGATTCTCTCATAAATGTTACTGTATAGAAAACTTGCACATGCACATCGTGGCTATCTTCTAGTGATAAGGAAGAAATGCCGCGAGGGTTTATTCAACGCATCACATACCTATAAGTTTTGGAAAAGAAGAGAACGGTTTCGGAATATTTTTGTGTGTTTGTATGTGAAAATTCAGAGTAATTTTTGGAAATGAAATTTAAATTATAAACATAGCCAATCATTCGGGTCTAATTTTTCTATGGGAAAATTTTGAATGAAACAAGATAAAGCAGCTCTCTGGTGTTCATGATGATGTTAGTGTCTGTGTTTGAAAGCCCACGTGGAAGTTAAAGTTAGACTAGCTACATAAGAATACTGAAGTGAAATGATGGGAAAGAGTGGACCCCTAGAAGTAGAGCGAATGCCACGAGGCGTCGTATGCAAACAATGTTATCGACACGCAACGAGGAAGCGTGCGCATCAGATGATCGGAGCGCCACTGCTGCGCCTGTGTTTCATTCTATACAATTTTTAAATAAAAAATTCATATTTTTAGTTTCCGGAAATTTTTAGTTTATATAAGAACTAAGGAGGCATTAGAAAAAAATAAAAGCATTTCCATGCATTTAATTTTTTTTTAAACAAATGGTCTTTAACAAAGACGACTGTCTTCAAAATTAAAGCTCCTACAGGTGAAACATTATTTACAGGGCGAGTTACAGGGTTTAATACAGATTTCTAAAATAGGATAAACTGCCCGTAGAGAGAATGCAAAAAGGATTAACAGTCACAAAATACTTGCGCCTAGTTTTGACTCTTAGCCAGCCAAGTGAATTTAAACCAGAGGAAATTGACGCATCTCTATAAGAAGATAAAAAAAATGAAGCGCATGCAAGAATTGAGCGCTCATTGCAGCATCAGGAGCATAGACACGAATAATATTTTTCTCTTACAGCAGTTCTTGATTCAAGCTTGAGAAAAATATTCCTCAAGGTATTCATATAGAACTTTCATTCTCGTGTCTGACGCTTCATGCTTAGAACTACGTGTAATGTGTCAACTTGTTACTATGCATTGTAACAACGAAGTATCGTTTACAACCTTTTTATTACATGGATTATTTTTCGAAAGTAAATAAAAAATTCCTTCCATTATCAATGTTTTCAATTGATATGCTGATTAGATCTTATGCAAGATGAGGGGGAGGCCGAAATTGAATGATTTACGAACACCGTTATAACTTTATATACTTTCACCAGTGACATCATATTCTTGTTTTTTTTTCTCCGTGCATCTCTTTTTCTTGATGGTGCTTGGTTTTTTACCTAAAACCCCACCCTTCATCAGATTCTCCGCTTGGAGTCCCGTCCTTGTGTAAAACCTCTCTACCAACGAGATCCTCTCCCACTCTGTGTCCCCCGCCCCCTCTTACTCTGTGGCTCTAGTCTTCTCTCTTTTTATTACACCGCCCTTCGCTTCTTTCGCTCCTTGTCATTTGTTGCATAACCGCGTATGAGGTTGCCAACCTGAGCCGCGTAATACTCTATAAATACATCCACAAATAAATAATAGTGCAGTGTAGATGCACGCACGTGACAAAATTGATCCGCAGTAAAGTTCTGAGAGAAATTATTTCAGTGACTCTATGCCAACGACAATCATTTACCATTTATTTATATACTTAAAAACGTAAATATACAAATTACATAGTCAATATCTAATGCATACTAATATTGAAATATGATTTTCAATTGACCGAATCCATTTCAATTGGCAAAGAATACAAATTTGTTTTTTGAGAAAATCGATTACATATATTTTCAGAAAAACCGCCGCCCTTATGTTAAGTTTAAAAATTTTCTGACGGATTTCGAAAGAAAATAATTAACTTCGCCAGACTCTGGGAAAAAATCTTAAATATCTCAATTAGGTCAAAAGTTATAGAAGTTTAAAGAAAAAATTGATGTGTTTTTTTTAAGAACAAAGTAAAAATTCAAATAACTATAACTTCTTAGACATTTTTTTCACAAATCGCAAAAATACGTATCGCCTAATTTCCTTTAAAAAAACAATATATTTTGTCCCCGAGATTCGGTGAACTATATCCTTCTATTGCATAAATTTTCAGTTAGAATAGTGGTTTAAAATATGCAGCTGAATAGACATTAATAGAAATGACAGATTCTGATATCTGTTAAAGGAATAGGTGCATAGTACAGTAGGATGTAATATGGTAAGATTGATTTTATCCACCTTACACAATTATCTGTGTAACTACTGGTTGTTTAGAAAGGTTGAACATAGGTGACAGGTATAACTATATGCAAAATTTTATTCAGCTCGTACTTGATCAAGCTAAACTAAGTTTTCAGTCATGACTAACTCAGCTAAACTTGAAAACTTAATAAAGCATTGTATTTATTGAATGAATCCTTTATGAGCCAGTTTTAAAATTTACAGCTTACAAGTTAAAAATGTGTATTTAGAGAAAGTTTACCAGCGAAATGTTCTTTTATTTTTTCTTTAGAAGATAAGTTTACGTTAGTAAGCATAGTGTCCTCGCTAAATACGGTGCACATAAATACATCGCACGAAGTAAACAGTGCAAGAGTTTCGCGATTTGCAGAATGAATGTGGGTCAGACTGGAAAATAGCTCGTACGAAGGTAAGTGAGCTCTTAAGGCATTCACAAGAGCACCAAGAGTAAATCCGTGATTGGCAAAACTTGGAAGCTATTCAATGGAAATTGACAGTATGTACAGTATACACAATCTTGGTGCAACCATAATCGGAATTAACTCCGGCTAGTCGTCGAGAATTTCGAAAAATGTTCACGTACTCGTATACACAAGTTTTTTTCATGAGGGAGTTCTTCAGTTATGTACAACATAGGCGTGAAACTAAATAGAGACGATATTCATTAATTTCGTAACCTGGGTAAGTCCCACACATTAACAAGGACAAATTTTCGAAAAACTGTTGCCAATTTACCCGCATTTCTAAATATCCTGTTTATAAACAAGATAATTTTTGTAAGAGCCTTCTCTTGAAACCGAGCGGCCCTAATGTGTCATTTGTTTTTATGAGTTACAATTATTTGACCTTCAGAAATACCAGTAGTAAAATGAGCTTATCACTTTTAAAATAAACTCATTTTATCACGCGTTTTATGCCAGTCTCCATTAATAAATTCCATGAATGTGAATAATTTTTTCAGTAGATACATGCCGTTTTGGTCAGACTGCCGAAACAAAATTTGATCTTGCGTTAGAGATTCGTTGGATTCATCCAGCCATTCCAGTCTCGCGTAAAAATGTAATATAAATTTCCATGACATTAGATTCAAGTTCGCTATGCTTAGATACGAAATCGCGTAGGGCCAACTTGTGCAAACATTAGTAGCTGTTACAGTTTCCTTAAGCGTTCGATGTGGTAACACTTGCAACACGGTGTTGTACAGATACACTTCGTCCAATCGAGCAGCTGATGCCAAACTCGTCAGGCATTCGAACAGATTTTTCAATTTGGGCCGCGAGTCACGAATAGCCTAAATTGCGTCTCGGCTAAGTGTGTATTCTTTCATTCGGTAATGGTATCAACAGGGTCAAAGCCATCGGCTTGTTTTTGTTTTTAAACCACTGTTTGGAGACGAATTGTGCATTAATAAAATAACAATTGCCACGCTACTTTTTCAATGTTTAAACAGTAAAAATTTTAACATATAATTTCAAAAAAATTAAAATAAAATCTTCCAGACTAATCTCAGGAAATGAAGTCGCTGACAACAATGCAAGTATTGCACACAGCCATTCAATTAAAACTGCTTATACGAGAATTTCAGTGAAGTAGTCTTCAGCTAGATTAATCGTTTACAATAATAAATATGTGCCCTTTTAAAGTTTCAATTAAACAAGCAATTCATGAAGTTTTTTTAAGATTCGATTTTGTTTATTGCACTATTTCCACTTTAAAATATTAGGAAAAGTCGGTAAAGTTTTGTGCCGCATGGTTGCTTGAACTTCCGGTCATGTGTGAGAGGCATGATCTTCACCCGCGCGATTCGAACATTACAAATCGCAGTAGCAAGGCTTATAACGCGATTGACTTAACAGCTTCAACACATTATTGTTTTAAATCCAAGTTCCTGTGTCGTTTCTTGGAGAATGTGACAGCTTGAAAGCAATTTCTATTCCCGTTTTGCCGTGGAGCTTCGTCTGAAAAGCTAACGTTTTTCCGGCGGTCAATACGAACCTGATGCGGGGCCGGAAGGTTAGTTGACGGTGAACGACCGAGATTTGTGCGCATGCGTCGGGACGCCGCTGACCCAGTTGGTGTTCGGTCATCTTCGTTTGAGTTCGTTTACACTCGGCCAGCGCGGGCGCCTGACGGCTGACCCACATTGACTCACGCCACTTGCGGCTTGCCGGTAGTGCACGACCGATACAAATTTAGGAAGATTTAGCGATTTTTTTATTTGACAGACTCATATTGTCATATTATACAATGCATTTGATATTCTTTGCTATCTCATTACATATGACTTAATATTCCTTTAAGCTCACTCACTCACTTTTGCAAGAGGTGACTTACATCTGATGTTTACCTCATTTCGCATTACTTACGACAGTTTAGATTCTCTTTTGTTTTGGGTTTACTTGAATTTTTTGTAAATCTTACATAATGTTCTGTAGATCTCAAGAAACATCCTTAAATATTACAGGATTTTCTACAGTGAGGACTATATTTTCTATTTTAACAATTATTTAGGAATATTCTTTTGACACGTGAAACAATATTTGTATTGAACAAGATGAAATTCTCTTGGGCATTAATAAGTTTTTAACATTTATACATATAAGGGTTATTGGAAAAAATTGCATGCACATCATTCGGAACGTGGGTATCACGTATCGTCGGAAGTCACGCATCATACTCACACGATCGTAAATCCCTGCAATAAGCAAAGAAGTGAGGGTATGTACTCTGCAGTGTACATGTGCACACGTCTAGACAGATTCTATATTTACACGCGTTGTAATTTATATGTAATAAACATTTTAGTTAATCTTTCACTTGCGGTAACGGTGTTACATGTAAGGTTTTATTTATTTTCTGGATTATTTGACGTATGTATATACTTTACAGCAAACTCGACGTGGCACAATTATTACATCTGCCTAGATGTATCGATCAGAAAATATTCAACACTAGTTACAAAATTCAAGCATGAATGAACGAATAAACTCGAACAGATTGACTTGCATGTATGTCCTTGTCGCGCACTGCATTTCAATTATCCTTGTATATCTTTTGGTCTTTTTATTTCAGCTCACCGAAGAATTGAATTGTTATTATTATTATTATTATTATTATTATTAACTGATAAAGAATATTAATTGAGATTGATATGCAAGAATCCTTCGTGTGCGTGTAAATGATACGTGTTGCTTAATGATTCAAACATCGATCTATCCGTTCAAGAGGATATTTATATTTTTAGCATAAAATTCATTAAAATATATATTTTGCAGCTTATGATCGACCAGATCTTTACATAAGTTCGTTCTCGATATGAAATGACGTTTTTGAATTAATTTTACTCAATAGCCAGTGGCGACCATTGAACATAATCTACCTAGGTATGAATAGGATTTTATTTTATTATTCGTACTCTTTCAGTTTTGTAAGGTTTCTCATGCGAAGTTGCCTTTCAAAGAATATTTCTTTTAAAAAAGTTAGCTTTTCATCACCAGACATTTGGTCACTCAATAAGCTATCTTTTAGCCAATATATAAGATAAATATATAGAGAGAATATATATTTTAAAGCTGTGTCTACAAATATATTTTAATCAGATCTGCCGAATTCATTGAGGTACTGTTAATTCTTGTTATCCGAATACTAAACCGTTTATGGTGAAATTTAGAAAGCAGGCCCGCATCTTTCGCTGTATATTACGTGTGCCAGCGGCTGGAAAGACACGTGTACAATAGAGCATTAAGCAAAGCTTAACATAATATTAAGGGTCGTCCATATATTATTATTAAGTAATAAAGCTTTTAGCGGGGAAGGAGAGGGTTCAAGAGGACCTGTTATGACTCTGTTATGATGGGATGGGGGGGGGGGTGGATTTCGAGAAATGTTACATAACATTCAGGCATCGAAATCCCCTAAAATCTCTTGAAATCTCTGAAATCCTTCGAGAACTTATAAAATCCCTTAATATGAAATTATTTGAAATTCTTTAAAATCTTTGAAAACTCACGAAAATCGATTAAAATCCCTTGAAACATTTTGAAATCCCCTGAAATATCTTGTAATCTTTAAATCTTTTAATTACTTCTTACATCCCTTGAAAACTTTGAAAATCGTACACATTCTTTGAAATCTTTTGAAATCCCTTGAAATTTTTTAAATTTCTTCAAATCATTTAAAATAACTTAGAATCTTTAAAATACTTTAAAATCCTTTGAAATGCCTAGAAATTATCTGATGATTGAAAATCCCTTAAAATCATTAAAAACCTCTAAATCCTTCTGCAATTCCTTGAAACCTTGGAATCTTTGAAAATCATACAAAATTCCCTTAAATTCTTTGAAATTTTTTGAGGTAGGATCCAAAAATCGTCCAAAAAAAGCGTTACGTAATAAATAGACGACCCATAATCCAAAATCACGAGTTTCTAACCAAATTAATATTTAAACTAATACATTCTCTGATGAGAATGTAAAAATTTATAAATGCGTGTTAACCGATATAGCTAAAACAAAGGCATTTTCGCTCAACAACTGTTTTATGTTCCGATGCACCATATCTAACGGCGATGCGACTATGTGGTGTGCGACTTATCGTTTATTTACCGATCGTCCGTAAAACTAGTTTAGCTGGCGTCCAATCTACCAGCCTCGAAAGGTGTGATTTCGCAATACTTACGCCGCACGAAGTCACGAAGGACAACCTCTTCATCGTCGATCGGCGAACCGTGGATTGCCAAATTTCGCGTTATACCTCACAGGCTATGACTTTGATTTGAATCTGCAGCGTGTTCGAGCAATCACACCACTTTGTAAAAGTTTCTACGAGCTGTTTCGAGAAAAATTTAAGTTTCGGGATGTGCAACAAACACATGGATAAATAATGTTGACACGTTTTATGCAGATATTTTACAATCAAGAAGATAAAGAGTCCGGTGCCAGTACGAAAAAGAAAGTTGAGAAAGTTTGTTTTCATATTTTTGAAATCTAGTTTCTTCTTAAATTTTGATAATTCCAGTTCAGTTTTTAGCCATAGACACTTGAATGCGTATCTGTTCTGTCTGCAGGTATCGCAGTAATTGCATCGTTTATCTAGCGGTACTTGGAAAAACCCAGAAAGTTTTATTTCATTTCAGAAAGAATTGTGGCACACAAAGAAGCGGAATAAAAATGTTTGTTGTAATTCAAATACTATATAATACCAGTTTTCTTCATGAGTATGCACGTTTTAGATAAACGTAATTATTGCATGTCAGGAGCGTGCAGTTGCAACTAGCGCCTCATCGCTATAATATTATTTATAGTACAAGTAATTTAAATAAATATTTCTAAGAGATTTTGAACCGAGACAAGATTCAACCGAGAATCACTGATTACCGCTGCAGAACTGTGAACTACTGGAAAGAATTGTGCATGCAAGAAAACAGGATTTGACAACGATAACTTTTAAAAGGAAAATGAACGGTATACTCGATCTCAAGAGCCTAGGTTAGCGCTTCGATAGGAAGCTCTATAAAAACTCGTTCGTGCGATACATTGTGAACGGGGCGCAGTGAAAAACATGTATATGTATCTGGGTGCTATGTGCACCGTGCAGGCAATAACGGGCAATTACTTAGACTCTGATGTACTTATTATATATGTCATATGGTGAATAGAAGCTACGGCTCTGCTAGTATTAGTACTTTACCCATGCAGTATTATGCGCTTGTCACTTATTCTGTACCTCAATAAGCTATATACCTTAAAGAAGCTTTTTCTAATGAAATACAAATTTCGCGTGCTGAACGATAAGCTAACTGACTGAATTGTATAAGATCATGTGTGTTCTTATTTTCTTACTTTATATATTAAGTCAAAATGGTTAAAATGAATTTTTAAAAATTCTAACTGTGTACACATGTAATTCTTCTTGTATTCTATCGTGTTTTTGATGTCATAGATGTCCAGCTACAACAAGTTAGACACGGAACTGAAACGAAGGAGAAGTAGACAGATAAGAAACTTGATACACATATATCCGTGCGGTGATTAGACTCGCGCTTGCAAGCACTCAGACATGAATGAAATCAATGTGTCACAATAGTGATACAATGAGTGCAAAGAGGTGAAAGGCTTATCTAACAACTTCGTAAGGTATTGTTTGTGAGTCGTGCGAAAGAGAGTCTCATATGGGGAGGTAACGTTAAGGTCATCTTACGTAAGAAAAGTTTATAGTTAAGAATATTAATGCAGACTTTTTTGAATTGAAATATAAAAAATTTATTTATGACGGCCAACCGGCGACAACTCCTAGGGAACCTACCCTATATCAATTGATTGATTTATTGTGAAATTAGAGTACAATAAAACATCAGAGTAATAGCTGCCTCCAACTCTCATTATTTACCATATTCTACAATTTTGATTAAATTTCATTGAAAGTGTTTTCCATGAGTTTTTTATGTAGTTTCTCTGGTGGGATATTTTTACCGTTATTGATGGATCTAGATTGGAAATTCGATATACGTAAAGCTTTATTTTCACTGCGTTCGTTTTCGCTTTTCATCAGTCGCACATCCTTCCCCGAGATCTCAGCACGAGCGAAACACTTGCTAGCACTTTATATCTAATTCTTCTCTCTGTCTCTCTCACTCTCTCTCTTTAATTCTTTCTCTCTTTTCCTCTAGCCACCTCTCTCTAGCTCCGTTGCGTATCTTCGTACGAGTGTGCGTGTGCGTTCAACTCGGTATAGCAGCTAGCAATGTATGCACATCGGCGCATAGTGCATGCACCTCTCAGAAGTGTGGGTGACGATGTAGCGGTGTTGGCACGAGCGTGTAAGTAGGTCGCGGGTTCGACAACATGAACCAAGGCTGCCTATAACCAGTGGATCTCAACCGACGAGTAGACGGGCGGATGCATTTTTCGAACGCGACTACTCGTGGCAAGAGTCACGATTTTGCGCAAGTCTGATGATCTATACGCGTTGCAGGCATTTGCATTATTTCTTTCTTTTATCATCTTGCCTGGCGCTTTTAGTCGTACTGCGGATAATTTTTGCACAAGACACTTTGGATGTTCAAAAAAAATCATGCTCTTTGCATTCTATAGATTCAAGATTTAAAATACGAATTTGGCTGGCAGCCAATTTTCCTTTTCTGTTAGCTCAAAAATCTGTTACCACAGTAAAAAGTTGTCGCCCTTTATGAGTCTGATTTTCTGCTAAATTTTGTCTGTTCTTCTTGAAAATATGTTTGTTGCTCCTTTTTTCCTATTGACACACGAACACTCGCTTTTTAATTAAAAATAAACCTAATGTCTGTCAAATACTGTAGGTCGTATATGGAAAATACAACGGAAGCAATGAGCTATATGTTCCATTTGTGTCGAGTGCCATATTGATTTGTACTAATGAGTAAAAGCAACAGAAAGTCGTCGACTTTAGATACCATTTGTATTTAATATGCTTCCGTATAAAGATCCAAGAGAGTTAATTTCAGAGATGCATTGTACACACAAGCATTAAAATTATCACCTATTTACGAGTTTACTTACTATTTCACGCTTATCTCATCACTTTATTTGTTTCGAGTTTTACTCACCAACAATGCTGTACCAATATTACAAACTGTTTAATGAGATTTCGATACATCTTTCCGAACAAGGTTGATGCGAAATGTTTTCTTACCTGAAAACAAAGAAAAACATACATTTAGGTTGCTTATATTTGGTGAAGTATTAAGTTAAAACTTATATAATTAAGAGATAGGAAGTTATTTATAAAGTGTATTCAGGGCCTATGTTCGTATAAATTTAAATTATTCTAGAATGCAGAGGAAAATATGTAGCAAAGTGGAACTTTGTCGTGAGAAGGGGAAGCAGCTGCATAGGCGACTAACCAGATTTTCTCAAGCCTACAATCTAACCTTATTTAATTAAAAAGTAAAATTTTAAGTCTAGTTGAAAATTTTAATTTACAATAGGAGGTGATTTGTTTTGAAAAGGAACGAAGTTTCTTCGGCTGTAGTATTGGAAAAACAATTATAATTTAGCCTTAGCAATCTTTTTTCATGAAGAAACCGTAATCTGTTCTGTGATTTTATATCTTTCTTTGGTATCTAAATGTTTTTACTTTCATAATACTTAAATAAACCCTTCATGATAATTGACACCTTCATGCGCACATTGTTTACTGTTTATTTGTTCTGACAAATCAAATATACATAATTATAATGTGTATACACTCTGTAATACAATTTAGTAGTACTAGTTTCATGGAAAATGAGCCTCTTAAGTTCGGGATGATGATATGTAATATATGAATATCACTGGAATGGAAGTCATGACAACTACATATCATTGCGTTCAAAATGACATAAGTAAAAAAGAAAAACGTGGTTTATTGATTACTATAGCACGTTACAGTCCAATATGATGTAATCCTCCCACCGCTAAACGCATTGGTCTGATATCATGCATCGCATCTAAATCATATTATGTGTCGCATATATAACGATAAAAACACAGTATGGCCTACGTAGCTTTATTTACGCACATCACGGAGAGTGCATTTCGCTAAGACTGGCGATCGACCGAAGTGCAATGACCAATCATAGATCAATCAATAGTTTTAAAGGCTGGATTTACTTATGGTGCGCAATTGTATGTTCGATTAACCCAAGATAGTCACTTGGGGTGTGTCACACCCCAGCTCATTTTATAGTTCAAATTTATCTCTCTAAAACTTTAACTTTCGGCAATTTTTTAAACATATTAAATATAAAAATTTTTACTCAATTTTTGCATAAATTGATTGAAAAGGGTTTAAAATATGTTGCAAATTTTTGTTGTACCCCTAAAATAATTCTGCAAAATTCTACAGTGTTATAAAGTCATTGGGGTGTGACACACCCCATGTGACTGTTACGTAATTCCCATGATGTGTGACTATCTTGGGTTCCGATCACTCTGAAGTCAATTTTACATTTGGACAAGAGGCATATGAAGCTATTGATAGCTACAATTTATACTAGAAAAGACAGAAACAATTCATTTGGTGTTTTGACTCATTTGTAGATTGTTTTGTTGCTAAAAGTGAGCTATAAATTGTTAAATTCTAACGAGGGTTCTAATTAGCTCATTATCTTTCAGAGAAACATATTATCTTACTGAAACAGGCGCATATTTATTATAAATGAAATTTTAAGTTGGACTAGTGACAATTTTAACGATAAAAAATTTCACTGTTGCAACCATCAGCAAAAGTTCACTATACTGAAGTATGATATAATAACAATATTTGTATCCAAAGGTATGTTTGCTTAATTTTAACAACCAAACAACAGGTTTTCAGAAACATTCAGACTCACTTATTTTTGAATTTGCAATGTTCATGTATTGTTAGAAACAGTGACATAGAAAATAAACTCTCAACTACTGTTTCTGCTGCTAAGAAAACTTCAATTATAGATTTAAAGCCGAGGTTCAAATGTAGAACACTTATAATCAGGCTACGTATACATATATATATATATTCTAATGTATATGAGGTCATGTAAGGACAAAATAGAGTGTTCAACTTTTGCATACTTTAATTTTAATTCACGCATATATAACAATTCGCTTCTAAATGTTCTTGAGTTGAGGAAGAAGGATAAATTTAGAATCCTATTTAGAATTTTTGATCGGTATTTCGTGCAGTTGATTGATTAACAAACATTAAAAAGTTGACAAATCTTCACACGTGAAATTGTTTGAAAATGTGCGACATGTGTACTTCAACCTCGTTTTCACGAAAGAACTGAATGTCACTTACTGCAAAAAATAAAGGCCGGTCGTAAAAAGATTGGATTAGGAAAATGCGGGTAAGAATCTGCGGGGACCAAAGTGCAGAAGGAAAAGTAGATAGCAGAGTGACCTCATTTCACGATCAGCTGAGGTTCGTTTTTATTTTTAAGTTTTGCGCACTAGAATCACAGAACAATCTTTATTAATACAAAATTCGTGACTAGCGACTACTAAAGTTAGTATTTAAAATACAATCTGAAAGATGAAAGTCCTGAGATTAAATGTCTTGTATTAAGGCAGTCGAAAAATATTGAAAAAAATGTTTAACTCCAGCAGATGGTCAGGTGCTAAAACTTTTCTCATTGTTAGGAAACAATTGATCTCTAAATCATTTTGTATTCTCTCAGCACAGCGCCGACTGCAACAATACAATTGTTTTGCTAGCTTAATAAAACTCTTACTCTTATTTCGATAAAATGAACTGAGATACGCAAGCAAACTTGTGTTATAGGTGAAATAATAATTGAGATAGTTTTGAATATGAAAAAGGAAAATGCAGCATCAATCGCTCTGATTCTCCTAGAAAAGAATGGAGAACCTCTGGCACATGTTATCATAACATCAGCATGCCTGCCTGCATCTATCTATTTTCAAAGAGTTCGTGCGCACATGTAGATGCACAGCGCCAAGTCTGTGCGTGTGTCTCTACTCGAGGCTAGATGTGTTATATTATATGGCGTATGAATGCAAAATAGCTGCAACGTTGCAGCGATTTAACTGACGGTTGAAAATCTCACGGTGAAAACGCCTGAAAACAGTCGTTTTCCACTGGTGAAATACAATCAGACCGTCTAGACGACCAATTTGCGATGTTACGATTTATCGGATTACCCACCCGCTATATAGGTACGTCTGCGCGCTGGTGGCATTTCCCACATTTCCTTTATTGCTTGTTCAGTCGAAGGGCGGAATGAAATGGATGAAGCGAAAGAGCGCTGCTAATGGGTTTTCATCTATTACTTTGCCGTTGAACCTCTGTACTTATGGTTACACTATTAGAAAAAACTTTGTGTACAGTATTTATATGAAGCAAATATGCAATTGCGATATTGAAATTCAATATACTAGTTGTTTCTGAATTTATTGATCTGCGTATACTAGAGGATAGAATCATGGGGGGATAAATCAAACTTAAGAAAGCAGTAGATTGCTTTTTTTTTTTAGTATTATGTTTATAGAGCTCAGATATTGCCGATAGATCTGCTGGTTATCGCTGACCGGAGTGGAGAAGATCGATTAAGCGCGTTAAATAACGCCATAACCGCAACAATGTTGGAGATACTGCGGTGAGTGAGCGAACGTAATAAACGAACGAGTGAGCCAGTAGGCTCAAGTCAGGATCTTATGCAATGCTGGTTTGCAGTTCCAAGTACGTAGTCAGGTACGAATCCTGGACTTTCAACTAAGAATCCTAAGTTCTCCCACAGCCGCAGTCCTTGAGGTCTCTCGGAAAAACGTTTTGCAGATACCTTTTCCTTCTAGAGTGCTTCTACCAAGATACTTTTTAGTTTTTCAAAAACTTTCCACTTTCATAGGCTCTTCAGAAAATTAAAACAAGTTTTTGAGGTTCCGGATAAAAGGCTTTTGCTGTCGATATGCATACTACAAATTCGTGTACATTTTATACTTTCTTTATGCAAATGAACTTTCATTATGTTAAATTAACCACTTAATAATTTATGAGATTCTTTATGAGATTCACCTGGCAAAGTTGATTATCGAAGATGGATAAATATTATGCAAATTAAATAATTACTATTGTGTTTAGCATTTAACGATTTAGCTTTAGAATGAGGTTGATAAATGTTAACAAATCAGTAGAACACACCGCAACTAAAAAGACCGCGTCTTGTCGTCATAACTGGGCTAAGGTAGCATTGGCTGTAAAACTAATGACTTTTACGTAGTTCTCATGTTTTTCATCAAATGGAAGTTACAAAGTACTGAGACCTGACTTCATTCCTATACAGTTGCTTGGAAACAACTCCCTTGTGAATTTACATTTTGTAATATTGCTTTCCTCCATTGTTTAAGTCAGCAAGCTCCACTTGTGTTTGCTAACCAATCAGAATTTATTAAATTATTTTTAATACTTCAATTTTATAAATGGTTTGTATAATCATAGCAAAAAGGTGGGAGATGATCCTGGCATTCTGAAATGTTGATCCATTAAGCAAAAAACTTCTTTAAATGTAGTGAAGAATTTTTTCGAAAGGAATCAGTAAACAACCTTTTTTTTTAGAACTTCATAAAACACTGTGTAATATACAACTACTTTTTTAGGATTTCTGCATACATGCAATTTTCTTTTATTCGTGCAACCCCCACGAAACAAAGAAAGACGAAGCTTCGCAAAGAGAGCGCTTATGTGTCGCGGGTGATTCGAAAGTCACTTCTCAAGGGCCCGCGCGCATGTACATGTCGACGACGCAATCGTGTCGTGCTGCTCATTGGTATTTTTGTCGCGCGATCAAAAATCCTGGAAAACACCGAGTAAACGAGTATTCACTTGAAAATGCTGCGCATGCACCACCAAGACTGATTGCATAACTGAGGGAGTCCCGTCTGATTCCGACGTCGATATAGCTCTCTTTAGTTGTGTTTGTAACTTTCTTTTTTCGTGACGCAGCGTCAAATAAAGTTTTGGCGCTCCTTAATCGATATCGTTTCGCTGAATCACGTTGGTCTTTGACTTTCGCCCATTGGCACGTGCAATGAAAGTTTCGATGAAAAATCCTTTTTTTGCATCAACTGTCGAAGCATTTGGCGGATTACGTTACTCTTACGTCCTTTTTTCACCCCCATCGACAATATAGGCTTTTTATTATAGGATTCGATTTAATTAATCTCTCATATACGGCACAATGAACAAAAACATCGCATGTATGGAAGAAAGGGTTTTTTGCAACATGTTCAGAATAAGTGATGTACCGATATTAATTTGGCGCCTGTTGCGCGCGATACTAATCTTTATTTTTACCAAAACAACAAATATATGTTGATATGTATGTGCGATATAATCCCATATCCCTATTTTATAAATTACATGAGAATAACTCAATTTTTATCTTATCTCTCAGTTAACATCCATGTCTTCGTCTGATGTGCACGACCTACATTCGCAAATCTCAAACTTGCATGCACGTCGCTGCAGATAAAAAAATTATCATTAGTCTGTTGCCATTAGGGAAATTAATTAGAAATCCATTATTACGTATATTCAAAATAATATAT
>JAUESH010000015.1:22513043-22523921 GCA_032275165.1 Synergus magnus
TATATCTTGACTTCTACTATGAAATTAAAATGTTGAGTCCTTAGATTCTAGAAAAAACCGTGTATGTATATACCTTACACAAAAATGAATTGATTCAACGACCTCTGTTTGTGGTCGACGAGAAATTTTTACGTGGAAAAAGTGAAGGCTGTAAACGAAAACGTGTTTTGCCTCGACGTGTGGTTGCAGACTCTAAGGCCAGTTTAACAGAAACAAATCAATTGTAATCGTGTACCATGTACGATTATTTTAGAAGTTTGGACAGTCCCCATGATACTGACCTATGAACAAATTAACTTTTTACTTCAATGAAACCCTTTTTTATGTCCTTTTTTATATCCTTGGGGAACATGTCAAATTCCAGCAGATATTGTACGTAACCAATGCAAAATTAAAATTATGACCACAGTACACGTGTTTCTTCAGTACTAATCTACAAAATAAAAATAGAGCACTAATTACATTGACTACTATCCTGATTACGTAGTAGACAATGTAATTAATCTCCTGCTTAGTGTAACGGTGAATCGTTATAAATCGACCGCTTAGAGCACGATTGCAATTATATGAGAATTATAAGCGTCACGGTACTTGCTAAAATACCGTTTTTTTCTGTAATAGTCATATCAATTAGTAAGATTATGTATCAGGTGCAATATTGTATGGTTTTAACTACCTTCACAGAGGTAGTTAATAGAAATAGTTAAATAGAAATTTGTATGACTTATAGAAATACATTTGCATTTCATGTACGAACGTAAGCATAATTCAGTATTTTTAATATATTTTTCATTTTAAAATCTTGTATTTATATTGCAAGCAAGAAAGTTCTCGCTCTTCAAAATATGAGCGAAAAAGGCTTTCAAAATTGTAAGGATACCTGTGCAAAATGTTTAATCCCGCGATCGAAAAAAACTTTTTCAAAGATGCTTTGAAGCTTGAAGCCTGAGGCAAAGTTGTCGGACTAAAAGCGTTCTGCTACTACTGAGATTCTGTACCAAAGCAAACTTGGCTGACCAAGCAGAGATTTTCTACTACACGGAAAAGAGCGCGAACTACGCTTACAGCAATATGTTCTACCTTGAGAACATTAAGCAAGGCTGGTTTAAACTATACGAATTTTCTACCATATATATAAGTATCTTATTATTTCTTTATGCCGTGGTTATTTTTATTTCTGATCTCTTATTCATTGGCTGTAACTCGGTCATTGATCACATATTCTATTTTCGGAAGCATATTTCTTTACACATGTATGAAATACTTAAAGTTATGTGTTGGTAAATTGTTGATTTCATGAATGAAAATTGTAGATATTTTCACTCAAAAAAATTCAAATTACGCTGCAATTTTCGTGGGTAACTTTGGGAAGGAGAGCATCTAAAGGAGACAAACAGCTATTTGTCATTTCACATTGTTTACACTGAATTTGGGAAGAATTGTCCCATAAACTTCACGACCGGGACATTTGAGTTCGTCTATTCGTGAAGCTTATTGGTGGCCACTGGCCACACAATAGATCTTTGAGGAAAGTTTTAAGTTGCTAGACTTGCATTTAATCTCACATACTATTCTTTTTATCTGACAACATTCAATAAAAATGCTTGTTTTTGCACAGGTTAATACAATGAATATTGAAGGTAACGACTTTTCCAGCTAAATGGATACGTCTAAATTAGTATCCCTGGTAGGTAATGAGGAAAGAGCGATACATATGTGAATCGATCCTTGTATAGCTGGTATAAATTCGATGGCAGTTCAAATTGTCCAAAAACTCAAAACGTCATTTCTGTCATTTCCATCATCAGACAGACATGTTCCCGTACTGTATATTAAAGTCATCCAACATTTCAATACAATTATTCTACCTCTCTCTCGCAATTAATTTTGAAAAGGGCTACTCTCGTTATCTCGATAGGGAATCTTGTAGAAAGTTCAATTCAACTATGCACAAGTTTAATTAAAAGCTTGCCTACTTGGTAATGAAAGTAAGGGAGTCCGTATTTCCTGACAAAATATCACGAACGTGCGAGATATCGGGATATCTCCCTTTAAAAAGCTTTAATGCATAGTACCAAGGCACGCCTTCATATCTCTGCAATTTCCAGAAACGAGCCGTGTCTGAAGTTCTTCAAGAGACACCCTATATAGGTCCTCATCGATCTGAGCTCTATAGCGTAGCATTCTATGAGAGATATGTACTGCAGAGACACGTACACAAGCATAACTTAGTGCTTGACTGCATGTGTATGCATGTGGTTGAGCGAGTGTTAAAATGAGAATAGAGGACGAACAGCAGAAATAAGAAATTCTTGGGCTAGAAGACGTCATAAAAATGCGAGATACCCTCTCTTATTCTCTCTACTCTATTTCTAATAGTCCATTACGCATAGACTTTCGTCCGAGCTTTCGTCTTAAACACTACACATCAATTGTTAGTACAATGGACAAAATTTGAACCGATCCATTTTTGTATTAGGCCAGAGATATTTCGATGCAAGACATTGCTTGCAATAATTTTTTAACAATTTTCCAATATGTGAAATTTAGCTCATGCATTTCATAATGAAATATTTTTAAATAAACTTGTAAATTTACCATCACTAAAATTAAAAATCTGGGTTACTTTTTTTTTACGAAAAAAAAAACTAAATATGAAACGGAAACCGTATCTGACAAAGTGAATTGTTTTTTTTTATTTTTTGGATTCGTGGAAAATATAAGTTAAAAAAATCAGTTTCATTCAGCGTTATTAATTACCGGGCAAATGAAACATTCCATGAGAAATCCTGTGAAATTTTAGAGAACAATTGAAATGTGATATTTAAAATTTTCACCAGTATTTCGTTGCAAGAAATCGAGCAATGTTTGAAAATTAAAAACAGCACTGCTTATGTGGAATGACGTTAACGATGAATGTCACGCTTGTCGTGCATTTGCCTTTTCTTGTATTCCCGCTTTTTCTGTTTTTTTTTTTTTTTTGATAGTGCACAAAAGGGTGCACGTGCTGCAGATGTATTGATGTTTCGTCGACACGAGCTTCAGTCGCACAGCCTGGTATCGATCTGGAAACCCACGCTTCCACATTTCCTCTCTTGCTTCCCCGTTCCCCTCCACTTTCACGAACCACCCTCAGCCACCCTCAATGTTAAAGCTCCACCCTTCACCCTCCGGAAACTCCTACGGCAGCTTCTAGCTTCCAGCAAATATCACACGCGAATGAAAATGTCTGGAAATGCCGCGGGCACGAGAAATGATACATTAAGGTGGTTGAGATGGCGTAAATTCAGTTTTCTTTCACCCTGTGATAGAGGAATAAGTTTTAAATATATCCACCTGTGTTTGTATTTTAATTCCTACCAATGGCAACATGTCAGGTGACCGTAAAACAAACACCGTGTTAAAAAATATTTCTTTCAATAAAATTGAAGAGCTTTTCTTTTTTTTGCTTCTGGTCTCTTGAGGACTCAAATGCACGAAAATACCCTTTCTATAAATGTTTTTTTATGATTCGAATATCGATGGGGAATTACTGAACTGTCATTTTTTATTTAGAATATTTTACAAGTGGAGCTGTGAAATTTCGTGAGGTTCCCCCCGAGGCGAATGGTATTTGAAAGTTGCTGACTTGCAAAACATGCGGACACTGTGGTTCCTTTCGAGTTTAAAGACACTTGTTCGGATAAACCTGATGGTGAAATACCGTGTGCGTGATACATGCGTAATAGAAACCAGTAACTATTCCATCAGGATTTTTGAGAGTAGTAGATTTCAAAATCTTTTTAAATTCAAGTCCACAAAGCTGCTTATGATTATTCAGACGATCAAATAAAAATGTACTCATTCAATTAAATATATGATTTTATTAATCTATTGAAACATAACTCGACAGACTTGAGAAGTACGGATTATAGATTACAGATAAAATAATGACATATATTAATATTTGATTCTACAAAGATCGACTCGACCTAATATACTTCAGCTTATTGATCTTTTATAATTAATAACTCCAAGTCCTATTTTAAAATTATAAAATGTCAACTGCTCACCCGAAACACGAAAAAGTTGATTTTCATTGAATTTCAAAACATCCAAAATATCGATAAATCAACATCATCGCTACATAGCGAGATATATGTTACCTTCCGTGCTTTGCCAACATGAGAGAATATCGTTGAATTGGGTTCGTTGGCACGTACAATCGTCGGTTTAGATGGGGATGAGTAAGATAGCAACGAAGCCGTATTTTCTAGCGAATGAGTAAGAGTCGAGAGAATGTGTTATCAGAACATTCCACAGAATTTTCCGAATCGAGACCTACTTTCGAGTGTGGTGCAATAGACTCTCCCTGGAGCGATGCGTTCGCGACCAAGAAAATCTTGTAACTCTACATCCCGCTCGCAACATTTCAATTCTATCGAAAGTCCTGCTCTGTCTGCTTTTCATAAAGGAATGCAACTTAAATTGATTTTGGTCTTTGAAGCACTCTAATTTTTTTTTAGATGAAAGACAGTGAAAATAATATACATATCAGAATTTATTTCAGAATCCATTTAGACAATTATACGACTTTGAATTTAAGATAGAGTCATGCACAGTGTTGGGCACTAACTGAAATCAGGAGCTTACAGCTAGAGAAGGATACCTTTTCTTTAAGTGAATTCTGTAAATTTTTGTTGTTAAGTATTCTTGTTTTTTCACGAGTGAAAGTGAGGTACAAATATCTGCGTTACCTCGACAGTTCGTGAATTCGGCGCCGAGAACCGGTTCAGAAATCTCTCTTACGAAATCGTCTCATAGTTACAGCCCGATCTGGCTACAGATATTCTCCTGAGTGATTGTACAATGCACAGTATATATTTGAGCCAAGATGATTTATGACAATGGAAAAGAGGCATTTCTGAATCAATTAATTATTATGATACCTGCTGCAGAGAGATTGTACTAACATATACATTCATCAGTACTTCAAAGAGAAAAATGTTTTTCTGTTTCTTTTCTCTTTCGTATCTCTTGATACTGAACATAGATATTCAAACTTTCAAATCACTTCTATTCACAGAAGAAAGCGACGTGCGTCTGTTATAAAATGCCGATCAATTATTTTGACACTGACTCGGCGTGATGGCAACGAGGCGTTGGCACATCACGGCGATTAATTCACAACTGGATGATTGCTCGATTCAAGTAGATCAAGAGTTCCCCTGTGATGTTTGCATTCTACATGCTTCAACCTATCTTGGATAGATATAGTTGTCTTGAACTGAATAAAAACTACATAATGCATGTTAATTTAGATATAAAGTAGAAGTGAATGAACATATATATCATTAAATCAATATTGACATCTTTTTGCTTATCAAGTGTTACCTAATCACCAATTGGAGGGTATATTTCAAACTGATAATTCCACCAGGGCAGGTGGTAATTTGTCAATGGGAAATGTGGTGTCTGTTAAGCTGTTTACCTTTGATGCTGCCAGACGAGGTGTGCGGCGTTTGCGGTGCATGTGATGTTAGAGGTAATGGTGATGCGGAGGAGGTCGCGGAGTGTTCCAACTTGGAACTGACCGCACTCCACATCTCGAACATGTTGAACGCCGTGGTGACGGTTTTCTGTGTCCAGCTTGCCGTCCAGAAAGTCGCACATGCGGTAGGCTAGTAGCTGTGTCACATATCACTAGCACAAAGTTTATCCTCACACCACACTTCACTATCTCAATCAATAGCGTCGACGACGAAAGCAAAGCATTCGCGATGTTCGCCAGATCTCCGAGAATGTTGTTCTCGACGATTTCGAGAATGTCTCGTCGACCTTATAACTTAGGACCAGAGTTCACGTGACATCGGAAAATGCTTCGAATGCCTTGGGACCCACAGCCTGGAGCATCCTCCTCCCTCGATCTGAAAGTCATTTGGTTAATAGTTCGCTATCAGGGAACACCCCCTTTTCATTGAGAATTTCTAGCATCTCTCTCCGCTGAAAGATTAAGCGAAAAAGCATGGAGAATCGGATAGGATAAAAGGATGAGGGGGAGATTCAGGGAGCGAAAGATTCATATCGAGCGACACACGACTATAGTGTTTCGTGGACTAGTGAAGTTTATGTTTCTGAAATGTCTTGTAACTAATGTAAGCCACTGATCGCATGCCAGCGGATGCCATTCGTGGCAGTTAGAAAAAAGTCGTTCAAGCCCGTGTGCGATATAGAAATGCTTGAGAATAGGATACTCTATGTATATGAATAGGAGGAAAGAACGCAATAACGAGCTATTAAATTTGCCCTCAGGCTGCAATGTATGCAGTATCCCGAAGATACGAACGCAGTGTATTATAGCAGGGATTTCTAAGATAGTTGGAAGGACACGCGCTGCGATAAACGATAGTTAACATTCTCACTAATTGATGGCCCGACGAGAAATTGGGCGAAAAAATAATGCGGTAATATGTCACTCTGTTGGTAAGTCGGTAGTCGATATGGCAACAGCTCATGAGTCCAGCAACACACTGCTGCAACAATTAACATACCGATTAGAAGCCTGGGAGAAGCTTTAACGAGTTGCATATTCGTGTCGGCAAGCTTTCCTAAACGAATTATAGGCTTAACTGCAAACTGCTAGTCATAAAATTAATTTTTCCTGTTTTATCCAGATATTTCACGATTATATCTTAACGAAATCTTCTTTTCTGATTGGCCAGAACTGTAGAAACTTGCGTACCCTGTGCGTAAATCGTCATAAAAGTCGATATTTCCCAAAAGCCTCTCTAAAAGTAGATATCCCGTGAATGCGGGGGGGAAAGATTTCGATTACGGGGCGGGCATCATTTCGTCTAAGTAAACCCAGTTGGGAAGAGGGGAAAGTTCAATTTGGACGAAATGTCAGTTATAGTTGGTATAGGTCGTAGACTGTGCCCATCCCGACAGTTTCCCTTTAAGCCTGCAGCAGTGCAAGCACGAAAGCTCGTCGAGGGGAGCCACACTTTGCTATCGAGCGAAGCTTGCGACCAAACGACCACTAGGAGAGCCTGCCTCCCTGCTTTGCTATAGTACTTGCTCTCTAGGGCAGGGCGGAATTCACTATAGAACTCAGCTTGATGAACATAGATATATCTACGTATATCCCTCACAAAGGGACTCTATGTGTGCGATTGCATGTATATGGTTATGCCTATGACTTTGCCTATAAGCCAGCGTAGAGCGACCGGCATGACAATCTAAGCACATGCCACGCAGCACCAGTAGAACTGTACACGCTCTATATTCCGTCAGCTCTACTAGCCCAGTGCCTTGCCTTCACGTTCTGTATTACGTGTATACATTACATACTAGCTTCTCCGTACACGAGTATTTGTACTGCGTTCTATGTTCTAGGAGTGCACTTCCGACAGTTCCGACGCTTGTGTGGATACACGCCAGTCTATTTACACACAGTCACGCGAATAAGTGCGTTATTATAATGCAATCTTGCGTGTACCTGTTCCCTTTGGAGAGGGTCGAACTTGGCCCTCTTTTTCCGTGATCCCGATTTGAACGAATGGGCACAGAAAACTGAATATATGATCAAGTGACAATGAATTTTCTTATCAGATTAGAAACAAGCCTTAATTACTTATTTACTTTTAATAGATAACGGACAGCAACCCCTCTTTATTTCCAGAAATACATGGGAAGTAACGGTCGTAAATTACTTTATAATAAAAGAGAGGAAAAGTATTGTAAACCAGTTACATATTGAAATTGTTTGAAACTCCTTAAGATTCCAAACACATTCCATTAGAAAGAAACCAAGGGAAAAACCTCTTTTTTTTTTAAATGTAAATCCGTACTTAACATGATATAACTAATTATTGAACGAATTATCTAGAAGTAACTATCTAGAGTATAAAGTCATTAATATTTCTGATACTTGCTGTAATTGATTTCAATTATCATATAAAGTATGCGAGTTCCAGTTATATAGGTTGACCGAGTTATTTCGATTAAAGGTCTTTTAACTTTCGCGTATTTCTATACTTCCTTCTTCGTTCAGAGGATATGGATATTTTTCGCGAGACTATTTACGGACTATTCTAATATTAGGACCTACACCTAGATACCAGGAAAAGTCTTTCGTACTCGCTGGATTTGCCCGTGAGTGTGAATTCACTTGACGAGATAATGGCCAGATTTTTTGTAGGGTGTCAGGCGTGCCGTGGAAAGTGAAACTATTGGACGCTCACTATTTCGTATTAGCTAAAGTACACGACTTAACGATCGAACGGTTAAAGATTCAACTCCAAATATAGCTAAATCTATCGCAAATTATTGTCTTCTGTCTTCGACGCTCAAAAGTATAAATCTTCCTAAAAGCAGGATCACTTTAGTAAATGACCTAAAGAACTATAAAAGTCCAAAAATTTCTAATTCATTTGCGCCAAGAGAAGGTGACACCTTAAACGATGTGATTTATCATTAGAAAATCCTATTTGCGAGAGATGATGCACGTGCGAAGCCCACGACGACAACAATTTCACTTCAAAGTATGAAAATCAATCAGAAACTTTCACCACGAACGCTTGAAATCCATCTAACAGGAAATCGACATCTATTGACAAGATAGTGATTAGCGAGTGCACTTTGAATGCAAAAAACAATATTGATTGAGTTTGAAACTTTGAAAGGCATCGTAGAAATGCCTTTTCGATTACTTCATGACATACATCTCATAAATAGCCATGTTTAAAAATATGTTTTTCCATATAATTGAAGAGATTAACCGCCCTCATTGTCAGAAATTAATGTTTTAATTTTACCAAGTACATTTATCAATTGAACGATATCATCCACCATCGATTAGAAACTTTTTTCAGCATTTTGTGATAAAACCCTAACAAAAAAAGTGGTGAGCTGCCACTTACAAATGAAAGAGGGCTTTCAGTCAGCGCTTTGAGGAACAAGGAAAATTGATACCCGCCAGTATCCGCGGTTGACGAAATGAGCAGAGTCGTATGCCTCGTCTTCGTCTACCAGTGACGATGTAGCACCGGGAAATCGTTGTACGGCACGGCACTGTAGTTTGCAGTCGGTGTATGAATTATTTTCGCCGTGGGGGCATCGCATCTTATGTAGGTCGTGTACACGTAGTTGTTCTAGTAGGACTATCGCGCGCTTCGCCACGGAAAGACTTGACTTTGTAATGTAGCCGGTCTCTGTCTCTATCTTTTCTACCGGTTCTAGTCACTCTATCAATTATTCAAAAATAGCAAAGTCCCCACCGTAATCGCAGAAATTTATTACGCACACTTTCGAGATTGTTGATTGTCAATAATGACACTTTCTTTAAAAAGGACTTGCATGTGTTAAATCATAATATGATAAAAAACTTATGCGAAAAATATTATAAAACCGATGAATTTTATTCTACAGATAGTAAAGGAAATTATTGATCCGGTTCTAAATAAAACTGTATCTCATTGACCTTTTTTTGGAAGTGATCGACATTGCTGAAAACAATAAGCCACAGAAGACGAATTGATAAATCAATTGATAATATCAAGTTGCTTAATATAATTCAGATTATATAATTCAATTAACACCTGCAGCTTTAGGACCTTCTGGTCTTTAGAATATTAGCGTTCCAGGAGGGCCGATTGTGGGGAGAAAATGTCATCGATCGTGGGCTCTCGCGCAATGTAATAAGAGAATACGCATATATTCTTAGTCAGCATTCATCTCGACCGCTGACTCTTTCCTTTTTGTATTCTTATATAGGGAACAGGTAGACGCGCGAGCATCGACGCGTGTAAATGAATATCAAAGGTGCATGTAAACAATGTGTATGAATTGCGAATAGTATAATTATTTCTCTCAATCAAAAAGACATGTTATTTTCCTTAAGTTATTTGTACCGGTAAAAAACAATAAAATCTTAGTCCAGTTCTAAAAAACTCGACATACGCGAAACGGTGCACCGTTATAATGTATACATAATAGCGGCATGATAAGAAACACTTGCTATCCATCCACTAAAGTTTACATCGTTTTTACAAGATTTTTCGAATTAAAAGGTTTTTGCAACAATGTTTTATGCTAATTAACTAAAGTAAGAAAATGTTACTCGAAACTGTATTGTTTATTAATTGTATCATGCTGCTTGTATTGCAATAACTTTTTTTAACTAGTGTATGTTGATATTCACTTCAAGACGAGATTGAAGAACTCATTTAGTAAGTCACATTATCGCAATACTATAATTATTTTCCTAGCAATTCTCAGTTGCAATAGCAAATTTTTTTATTTATAAACGTTATACTGACATTTACTTGTTACATTTATCAGTACTGAAATCAATTTAAAATTATACTTTTAAAATTATGCTCTCAGATTTATTTTGTTGTAGGGTTATTGCAAAACTTAGAAAACGCGATGGAGATTTCGAATTTTAGACGTTTTAAATTCACTAAGGAGAAACGTGAAAAATTATGTGTGTATGGAATTTTTTGTGTGAAGGAAAAATGTGAAAGCTTCTAGAATTTGTAATGAAAAATTTCATATTTTACTTTTCTCAAACTGTGCAGTTGACATCTACTTTCTTAGAGGCGTAAATAGACGCAGCGGCGGAAAATACGGTAAAAAGGAATCTATGAGAAGAAAAGTACGCGAAACTATTGTCCCCGATGCAAAGCGACGTAATATACATGAGAACCCACATTTTCTCGCAACGCTCGCATGCAACGCGTGTGCGCTTTTTAGTTTTATGTTCAGTTGCAGCGTATAATGCGCGTAACGACAGGGAGTAGAGATAGGCGTGTGCGTGTGCGCAGCCCTGTCCGACAGGCATGAAAATGGCCGTAAATATATACTTCCACTTGTAACTAATCCGCTAGAGGCGCAGCT
>JAUESH010000015.1:22541872-22556732 GCA_032275165.1 Synergus magnus
TCCTTTATTCGAAAACTTTCAAAATCTGGCAGAAATAGAATAACTCAAAATAAATCTTTCCAATGGTGCAAAAAGATCAACAAAAATACTTCTGACATTCTTTTTACAGCAACTTTTTTAAAAGCTGTGAAAACTTAAACAACAAATTAAAAAAAATATAATCCTTTGACTTTTTTCTTCGTAGTTTATATTTACTACAGTAAATTTCAAAGTCTTCCAGTGTTTTGCACAGATAAGCATGAAATACTGAAAAAAATGGTCGTCTTACATATCATAATTACTGAATTCTACCTTAAAGTTATTTTAGACTTACACATCATAATATATTTATAAATAATAAATAAATATGGCTGCCCTCTTAAGGCCTGCTTAGGCTGCCCTGTAAAAATTTCTACCCGGGAAGAATCCTTATTTAAGAAGGTTTTTTAAAATACTCTTTCTTCTTTAGCTCCCCTTTTTCTTTTCTTTTCATCTTTGTAATATGAAGTTGGTCTTTTTTGACAGTGCGAGTCAAGTGCTGACAAGTAGCACTTGAGCGTTACTCGTACATGAGAACGCGCATGTACTCGAGCCTTGAACACCATTATCTTCTTACAGTCGTTTGGGAGACCGGCCTAACGTAAGAAGTGATTGTTGTCGGCAATGATGTCGCAATGGGAAGTCTTGTCTCGCAACTGGCGTTGTTTCGCTTCGGCACACTGAGAGTTGAGCGAGCTCTTCAAGACTCCACCAACTCAGTACGTATGGGCCAGCACCGTACAAACAGGATTCTGGAGATACGTGTAAAAAAGAAAAAAGATGCCGTAGCAACCATCACGAAAAAAAATATCGAAACGCAACTCGAGAAACCGACGACGCAGGACTTTCTAAATTAAGCGCGAGCCAACACTCTGAGTGGCTCATTTTTGCGGGCTGACCGCAGTTGCATTAATTCCCTAAATCTACTTGATCTTTATATTACTCTGAAAAAGTGCGCTTGTTCAGTTCACTGGTTATTAAATCTAGTAAATATAACCTATACTAAAATTAACTACAGCTTTTTATGAAACGAATTAAATTGCAATTGCAATAAAGCACTGAATAAAATATGACTGAACAAAATATAAATAAAGAAAACAAATTAGCTGAATACACATAATTCCATTGTATATTATCAAATTTTCTAGAATATGTATTGCATTTCCTTTGATGTCGGTTAATGTCAGACTTTTAGAATTATTGCCCTGAAAAGACGAGGTTGTACTTTCTTGTTGCAGATCGTCCTCTAGCATTCTCATTCACGACTGGGTAATGAAGTTTCTGAATCGAAAGTCAATAGTTCCGGTAACAGCCATACATTTCAGAAACGTTGGACGTGATGAATAATGCCACACAGTTATGAAAGCTTGATGTGGAATAAATTGATTTCAAGTATAAATTTATAATAACATTTATAACATTGCATGTTAGGGAGGGATTTCAATTTTTTTCACGTATTTTATCTGTGCAAAATATTCCAAAATATTTCTTGGTTTTATTTTAAGAATTATTTCAAATAATCCTGAACTTTTCTGAGTGTATTCCAGTAACGTGAATATGTAATGGACTGCTTATAAGTTCCAAGAAATCTATAAAAGGCTAAAGCCCTAGAAACCTGGATACTATTTTCACATTGTTTTTTTGGTATGTTTTCGCTTTCAATAATTCAAAACAAATTAATTGATACGTTTTGAATGTTGTTTGGAATTTTTAAACCTCTCTGAGAAAAGGAACCTCTTTTTTCTAGAAAAAATTCTCTAAAATAGCATTTATCTCCATTTATCTATTATTATTTTCTTCGTGTAAATTAGATAATTAGATATATCTATTCATTTGTAGTTTTCACGCGAATATAATAAAATCCTATTGGAAACATAACTGCCATATTTGCAGTACTTGAAGCTATAGTGTTGTTCTTTCTCACCTCGACGCCAATGAATAAGACACTTTTATTTGGCGAGGTTCCCGAGTGAAAAGTCGACGTCTCGTTACGACATTTAATTGGCATAACGCAATAGCGTTTCTCGCTCCGAGGCCTCTGAGTCAGCAAAGGTCGATAACGTAGTATTTATCTTTGCCGTCGGCAAATCAGAGCCCTGTGACTAGAAGGTAGATTTCTTCTTTTATTCCGGGTTAGAGCGCCATCTGCTCTATTTCTGAGCAACTACTACTGCTGTCAGTCGGCCTTGCAAGGCTGCGGGCCATCGAACCCTTGGCCTACTGCACGCAATGTACCGGCAGGCTGCATATGAACAAGGAAGTAACAGCAAAATAAAGTTTAGGGGCGTTTTGTGATCGAGAGTATAAAAAGGTAAGGGGTGTCGATCCCCAAACAAGAAAGTGCTATTGTCCTATCGTTAAAGCCCTTTGAAAATAACTTTGTAAGTTCTTTAAGGTTTCAAAGCCCCCAATATAGGATATTGAAGCGCCATCTTTAGACAGAGTAAGATCGATATTTTTTTCAATACAATTGAAGAGATTAATCTACACGTTTTGTTTTCGGTCGGGGGCAGGCCAGGGTTGGCCCGGCGGGATACTGGGAAAAATCCCGATCGGTTAACTAAGTTAAGCCTAACTAAATCGGGCCTTTGATTAATTGAGGTTTAAAGACTACAAAACTTGATTATTTTATATGCTTGATTTCTCATCCTATTAAATTCCAGGAGATTGATAGTAACAATGATAAAGTTCACATGATATTTGCGCAAGACTTACGAAGCTACCACTGCTGTAGAATTTAGAGAAATCTCGATCGAGGCTGAAACAGGGCTTCTCTGTCAGACATGCTTTTCTCCATTTAAACCCATTAGCGCGCTAAGATCTACTATATATTCGCAACTAAGGGTTGCTGTCCAATTAACAAGTATAGAGAACGTAAGCTCAGCACACACTCCTAAAGCCTTTCTTTAACCAAAAAGCAAACGAGCCGTAGTCATGTATATACAGTTGATCAAATTTATACAGGGAAGAGAATTAGTGTGGAAGGGAATAATATTTTTTAACTGACGTTCAGTTTCATTTGTTTTTGTAAACATAAATATGAAACATTTTTTTATGAAACTTGGAGATAACTTATCTTTACAGTATTTTGCATTTTTTCTAGTGATTTAAAAAAAATCGAAACTGAACAATAAGATTCGGAACAGGAAATCAATCAAACCCAACAGCATAAGGGAATAACACCCTAATTTGTCGTTCCAAGTGGACGGACACAAATAATTCAGAAGTAATGTAAAGAAAGGGCAAAGAAAGGGCGATTTGAAGAACTGCCTCGAATAAAGAAAGGCAGAAATTGAATTAAGCAAATGTATGAAAAATACGGGAAAAGAAGGATGCTTTTATAATCTGAACTTGGAGTGTTCCCACGCCTTCAGAAATGGAAGTGTACGCGTACAGATTCATTCTCTGCCTATGAAAGTCGCGTGCATGCGATTCATTAAATTGTCTCCTCTTTACCGCAACGAACCGCAACTCGCACTTGCTAATGGTTGCGCGTCTTCTGTATTCTGCATTCTCCATTTAGTAGAGGGTCAATTAAAAACGGGGCTCAGAGCTCTAGGGCTCTGTGTGAACAGCGCGTAAAGCGTTGTAAAATTACATAATTATTTTACAAACCCCCTTTACCATCTTTGCCCGAAGAATCTGATTGTCGGTGAAGGTGGAGATGGTGAGACACCACGTGGTACACAAGTTAACGGTCCGGTACCGTGTCAGAGCTGGTGCTAGCGGTACACTCGGTCCGTTATTTGACCGACAGAAGCGCTGGCGTGTTTCTGCGCTGCTCGCTTCGTAAACTTGCATTATGCTCAGCACGATATTACCATAAAGATTCAGACGTCTATCCATTGCCCGGACTGTCGCGCACGATACGTTTTGACTCGCGATCACTTGCAATAACATCTCCCACAGGAAATCTCATCGGTTAGGAGGTGAATGTTGAATAATGTCTCTTCTTCTACAAATTCCCCTCTTATCATTTAAAACTAGTGTCTAAAGTTTAGGCATCTAAACGACAATGTACACAGAAAAAAAATTCTAGTTTTGTGACAGCTGGTTTTAGTGCACCTTAATTCAAGTCTGTTTTCAGACCTAACGCTGGATTTAAGCCCATATTTAGCCTTAAAACAAGACCGTAAAAAATGGTCTTGTTTTAAGATTAAAGATGGGCTTAAATCTAACATTAAGTCTAAAGACGGACTTGAATTAAAAGATGTAACAAAAACAGGCTGTAATTGACCTAAAATAAAAAATTTTCATACAAAAAGCTTGGGTGTATTAGTATAGAGTCCTGGGTAGGAACTATGAGTTAGACTAAGGGACATAAAGCCAAACATTCAGTTTCTTTCTGATTGCAAAATCCTTGAAATGCCTTCAAATCACTTGAAATTTCTTGAAATTCTTTAAAAATCGCTTGGAATTCTTTAAAATACCCAGTAGCGCCAATCCTTTTTGCTACTTGTTATTTTTTTTTTAATTTTAGCCAAACATTCTCTGCTTATTAGCAAAGTTAGCTTCGTAGCAAGGTGACTAACTCAGAGTCCCTACTCAGAACTCTAATCTTTCAGAGAAATACCAAGGCATTATTATATAAATACCATTGTTATCTTCCAATTAAAAGCAAAATGGAACTGAATAACAATAAAACTGTAACTCAGCAGCTTCTTTGTAAATGGTATTCATTAATAAAGAAAAATTATTGGGAAAACGAAAGCTGAACAACATCGATTGTATGAACAATTGTAGTACCTGTTCCAGTGATTGGTGGGGAGGCAAGTTGGGAACTGCTAATATCTGGAGGCTGTTGGGTTGTTTGTGTTTGTTGCTGAGTCTGTGCTGGCTGCTGTTGTTGCGCTGGCTGAGGACTGTTCGCAGCAACTACTGTTCCTGGGCTTCCTGCTGCGCTCTCGGCCATTTTGTGTTTCAACAATTAGTCTCTTAACTCACTATTAACGCGAAAAACATTTCCTTCACTTCAAGATACTTTTTTAACGTAAAGCTTTGTTGTCTTTGTTTTCGCGGATTAATGGGAAAACTTGAAAATTTTTGAAAAATTTAACTTTAATTTCAAAGGACTATGTCTTAAAATTTCTTATTTTTATTTATTATTATTTTCACTATTATTATTATTATTATTATGAATGCTATATTTCCTTTTACTTCACAATTAGTACTATTTTCTTCGACAGGAAATTAGGGAGCCTATTTTAGTTATATCGCGTAAGCTTTACATCAGCAACTACTTAACTGTGAGTTTAATAAGTGTTAAATATAAGTTGATGTAAATTGTATTTATAGAATTTCTCTAGAATAACTATTAACTATTTTCGATAACGTGTTTTAATATTATATTATTATAATTACTGCTATTGATTATTATGAATTGAACTAATTAATTTTCTATCACTCAGTAAAAGAGACTTAAAATTCTTTCTATAGAGTATCGTTAATGTATATCAATTTTGTGAATACATCGTGTGATATTCGCGTCTTGTGATGTTTGTGTGATTTTTGAAAAAAGGCTGCTAGACGATATCGACATTAAGGCCATGTTTTACGTGGTTTATTCAGTCCAAGATTTTCAGTCTTCTTCTCGCAGTTCCTTGCATAACATTTCTAGCAGCCTCGTTTATTTACTGTCATGAACGGCCTCATATTTTCCGTAATATTAGCATCTATAACGGAAAAGTATCAAATCAGTAATGTACCCCAACAAAGAATTGAGCGGAAGTTGCATCCTTAAATTCCTTCGATGAAGAGTTGCACGTGCTTCGTTTTTGTAGGCCGCGGAAATTATTAATATAACTGAATGATTAATATAAATAACGATTGACTAAAATGATTTCGTATATAGAGCATGAAAAATAAAGTTTTACAAATAATGATTGTAAATAGCAGAATCTTTTTTAAAGTAATTTTGAAAAGGTGAAAAAGTGTGAAGGACAAGTGTCAGGAAAGACAAATTTGCGTAAATCCTAACGCGCATGTATGTAATTCCGGCTTAAGGAGTGAGTACTCGACCTTAGCTGCACGAACGCGCCTCAAGCAGTAGGGTGTAGAAGCGCGAGACCAGGCTAGAGAGTCAATAGGTCAGTGGGGTTTGTCTATCGTGACACTGAATGCAGCTTCAGTATTCTTACGAAAAGATTCGCCTCTGAACTTCAAGACGTGCTTGATTAATTGTAAAAGTCATTCATAAATACCCTCCAATCCTTTTTCCAGGTTTTCATGAGCTTAAATGATTAATATAGTACTTTCTTAAACCTTTTCTCACAGAAGATATCTTGTATTTTGATTATCGAAATTTTATCTTGTGTAGGCTGTCTCACTCTATACCCTAGGTTATAGAGTGAGATACAATCGTAAAATGTCAGATAATGCTTAGGCAATGGAGGTTGCAGTAAGCTTGCAGGAGCCAAATAGATTGAAAAGTAAATTTTCTTACTCATTTTGGAATCAAAGATAAAACCGAAATAGTATAATGATGATGATGAAATTGTACTCTGTACTATAATAATATTTTGAGACGAGTCTTAGGGTAAATTATCCTATAAGAGTTATTTTGAATTTTTCTTCAAACAAAGTATTGCTATTAAATTTTGAGTCACAAGTTTTAGTTTTAAAAAGCACTGGTCACTACATTTGTTAAAAGTTTCTCAGAACACTTGCACCACTTTCAACGAGCAAGGTCACCCTTGGATGAAATGGTGACTACATTCGACTACCAAAATCTAATATGAAGAAGAGATGCGCCTAAAGAACCAGCATAGCACAACAATTACCGCGGAAAATAAAACTACTGTTTACCAATCGATTATTGGCCCACAGCGAACGGGGTTTCGAGTAAACGAAGCACGTGCACAAGCTCTAGGTGTGTCATAGCTCAAGTTCCTCTCCTTGGAATTTTCTAGGATAGGCTCCAGTTTGTTAAGCAACATTCCTTCCTGCAAGATATCCCATTTGTCCTCACCATTTCTTCCCTCGGGCTAAGGCGAAACTTGAAGGTTCGGGCGAACACGAAAACTCCGACGTTCACTCGATCACTCGATGTTTAACGAAAGCTCGCGAATGAAGTTTCGCCTCCTAGGGGATGTCTTCCATTGATCGCGCGCCTTTTAGAATGGTTTTTAGTGTTTACACAACGTATAACAAGTCCTTCTTCGCGAACGAATCAAGCTTAGGCTGCTTTCACGGGAAAAACGCTAAGTCGGCGGAACTGACGTTTCGTTTCGGTGGTGCATTTATGGGTAGAATTACGATACTTGCGACGAACACCACCAGGTGTCAGCTCGAAAAAGCTTGCGCCGTGCCACCCCAGGCCGAGTTAGACTCGACGCCACCCTCACCTTATCGAACCCTCGACCCTCTCTTCCAGCAGGCTTTATTTCCATTTTTAGTGTCCATTCTTTTTTTCTCACTTTTACTTGTGATCTGCCTCTTTTCATGACACGATATTTTTTCATTCAGCGAGTCTGTTTCTTTGTCCAATTCCTCGTTAATAGAAAGTCATTTCGTTGGGTGAAAATTATTGATTTTAGGAAGCTATTTTCTAAAGCCGAAAGCCGATCGAGTAAAGCTCACTTGGTTGTCGCCAAAATTCATCGATTGTTCAAGGATACGAACAATCGTTAATCTAAAATATTAGGAAATTATTCGAATGAAAATGATATTATATTTTCGATAAGAACTTAGGATTAATTGTGTTATATCGAATTCACCTACGCATAAAAGAAACACGTACATTCAATGATCCAGACATGACAGGAAGTTCGCAATGCGTGTCTTTCATGAGACGATACATTGAAACTGAGCGAAAAGGGTTGCGACGATGAAAGTGAAAGTCTTATGTCGGGGTGAACACCTACTCTAGAGTGACCTTGTTCCTGGTAACCGTTTTAAAAGCTCTTCTATAACGTCGGTCATGAAATGAAAGGGGAAATAATTTATATAAAGATAGGAAGATCGGAAATAATCCTGTGTGATTACAACCCAAGGATCATAAAGAAGATGAAGAAGAGAGAGCTTGTGTCTTCTTCATGTAGCTTCTTCATGTGGTTGAGTCTTCGATTATAAAATCCAGATTGAATATATCCATGAGATTATGAAAACAACATTGAAATATCATTTCACACCAAAACGATCCAACTGAAAATGGTAATTTGGGTACAATAGTTCTTCGATTTTTAAAATCTCTGTTACATGAAAAAGTGCACTCTGTTCAATTTATATCTAGCGCATCAGTTTTGCGTTCTGATGTTGGGTCTTTCCGGGGAACTGCAATAGAATTGAGCCAATGTAGTGACGTCATAACGAGCATGTGACGTGAGCAGTGCATCTTTCACTCGAGTGTAATCGGGCCTTCCATGTTTTTGGTGCATGCGCATGAGGGATGAAAGCTTGTACTCCTTCGATCCGAAGCAACCAGGCACCCACATCCATGCTATCCTCGCAAAAAGCTCTTCCGATGCAAGAGGTGCCAGCAGAGGTGGAACTTCCGACGATTTTATCGTATAAACGCGCAGACGCGCTGCAAGAACTACCCTTAAAAATCCCTGACTGCATCAGTGTCATTGACTGAACTCTCAACGCCGCCAGCCGCCCATGCATCTGTTCAGAGTGACTTCTGTCGTCACTTCTAATGCACATTGAGGGACGTTGCGGTCTTCCACGCAAACTATCAGTGGCGCGTAACCAATGTGGCTATTCCTTCAAACTAACATATGCGCGAGCATACACTTGGCGGTGACTGACTGCGTTATTTAGGCCAAGGACGAAGCGAGTTGGTCAGTCAGAGATTTTAATGGGGCGAACGATGTAAAGAACTTTAACTTGTTACTGGAGTAAATGGTAGATCACCATTTAACGTTCCTCGAGCGTAATATTGCGCTAAACATGCCAAGAGTATACAATTGGTAGCAATTACCGGAATTATAGTTCCGCTAAGTGTAAGAAGATGAATACTAGAATTTAATACTAATATAGTATAATAATTGCAAGGCGCAAAAAGGTGTAAATTACATTCTAATAGTTGTGGTTAACGTTAGAACCACTTAAGGTCTCACTGCAAAATTTTCAAAGATTCGCATTGGTTATCTCTCTAAATATTTTACAATTACGCATTCTAAGAGTGGAGGTAATTGTTAAAAAATATGTTCAGTAATATTTAAGTTACATACTTACAGAGCTGTCTATGCATATATGGAAAGCTTGAATTGAACTCACCTGGAACATAAAAGAAAGAAAACAATTTAGTCGACGTTTCAGTTTAAAAATATCAACAATTAAAATGTCATAAATACTTTTGTATTGCATGAAATTAAAATCTACGTTAAAAGATAGGGATAACGATAGCACATTCGGCAGAGAATATCAATTGATTAATTAACGGAGTGTTAATTAAAATAGACACGAAAACTACTACGCTCATCCCGCTTGTGCACACACATAAGGGTCATCCATAAAACATACTAAGAATTCATGAATGTTTAATGAGTAATCGTATTAGGTATTCATGGGCTCGACTTCAAGTATCATAAAAACTAACTAACTGGCTTATTGCACCCGAATGCACGCTCGGTGAGACTCCTCAATTTAATTGGAGATATTGAACGGACACGTACACAGGTTGGATTTGTATTCGCCGCCTGTATTTTAGAATCGAGATCAGAGCTGCCAATTGCTTGACTATGTGTTTTGTTTTGACTACCCGCTTCACAAGATTTCAAAGATATCAATACATCTTTCATTTTCAAGAGAAAAGAGATTTCAAGAAATTCCACAAGATTTCAAATGATTTCAAAGGATTTTAAATGGTACTAAAAAATATTAAAGGATTTCAAGAGGTTTCACAAAATTTCAACAAAGATGCCAAGGCATCTTAAAGCATTTAAAGAGGTTTTAGGGAATTTAAAGGGATTTCAAGAGATTTCAAGTGATTTTAAGGAATTTCAAAATAATTTTAAGATTTTCATGTAATTTCAAAACATAAAAAATATTTTTGAATTCTTTAAAATCTGTTAAATCTCTGCAAATCTTCTGAAATTTGTTGAAATCCCTTGAAATTCTGTGAAATCTTTTGAAGCCCTCTGAGATCACTTAAAAACTCTAAATATATTTTGAAATATCTTAAACTCTCCAAAGTTTTTAGAAATGTCCTAAAATTGTTTAAAATCTTTTGAAATCCTGCAAATCTGTTAAATCTCTTGAAATCTATCGATTTCTATAAACTCTTTTGAAATCTCTTAAATCCTTGTAATTATATCTTCTGAATTCTTTGAAATATTTCGAAATATCTTGAAATATTCTGGAATTTTCTGAAACCTTTTTGAATTCATTTTATATCCTTAAAATTATACACCCACTTCGAGACCTCCAGTTTATAGAAACAGTTTTTGTAACAGGATTGTTTTTGAAACTAAAATTAAATTATTGCAAAGATATTTTAACAAAATTTTTAAAAATTATCATAACCGTAAATGATTGACAAAGGTATGACATTATAATTAGTACAAATAATTTAAAAACTAAAGCGTGTCCTTGGAGTTATAAGATTATCAAAACAATATAAAATCGACAAACATTTATATGTTGTGGTAGGCTAATTAGTTCAAATTAGTCACGCACTTCTGATGTACTATCAAAACCTGAAAGCAGCTACAAGTGTATTGTTATCAACATGATTCTAAAGCAGCTGATGTGCTTCTAATGTATCAATGGTGGTTGCGGGAGTCTTCAATAACGGTGGTTAAACGAGCCGACTGCTTCTCTAACGGGAAATTCTCGTAGACGATTTCTGCGACTTTCTCCTCGGCGGAGGATCGGTTGTGCTACCGTTACTTTTTCGACCCCTCCGTCAGTTGCAGCAGCGGCAATTCGTATTGTCGGACCAACCATACCTCGCAGAAAATTGCCGCGCTCTCTTCGATTTGAGTTACCGCGCTTCCGAACCGGTACTCTTAACTGTATACCAAAGCCCATCTCGTTCCGTTAAGTCAAACTGAAATTAAGTCATTTTTATTATTCATTCAGCTACTTCAGATAATGCGTAAAGGAGTTTCTTATTTTAAGTTTCGGCATAGGAATAGAAATAGAAACAGAAAAGGCGATAGAAGATTTAAATCCTCTTCTGATAAATCGTCAATCCTAACCTTGGAGTTCAAGATCCGATTCCGGATCTTGTTTTAGGTGACTAACAATTGTAAGCATGACAGCTGTCACGTATAGAGAAAAACGTGACCAGGAGCGTAAATAGAGCCTCGCCTGGGTCAACGTGAGACCCTATGGCCTATAGTCTATTCTTGAAGATCTACGGTTCTTGAGAGAGGTCGAATCGAGGTCTTGACCGCGTGGAGGAGGTCGACAAACCAAATAGCGGAGTTCTAGGCAGCCGTTTGCGATCACGTAATGTAGGCTCGTCGGCGAATGTACCGCAAGATACCAGTTACGTCACGAGGTGCGAGACTCAATTCCTGTTTCGAGCTGTTGAACTTCGCGGTGGGGATGTCCGGGTGGATGGAAAGGGAAGAAAGATACGATGAAAAGAGAGTAGAAGAATAAAAAACAAAGAAAGGCAGAGGAGAGGAAAGATAAGTGCATCGCAGACCAGTGAGAAAGGGCTGCTAGGGTGTGAAAGAAAGGAAAAACAAGGTTTTGGAGGTCTGGCTATATCTACCGTTCTCGCTTGCTCTGATACAACGAAACTCTAGGTTACCCGGTCGTTCTAGCTTGGGTCGACAGGAAGAGCCATATTTCTCTTTTTTACTCTTTTAACAGTGTATGCACTGCTAGGGAATTGCATTTTTGCTGCTAATCATCGAATTGGCATTTATTTTCGCTGATTCATATTAAAAGAGTGTTGCTAGTACTATACTATATATAATAATCGTGAAGTATTTGCATTCATACATTTCATTCGCAGTAAAAAAATGTGAAATACCTTTAAGTTCCTTAAAATTCCTTTAAGTCGCATCAAATCTCGTAAAATCCCTTAAAATTTGATTAAAGACCAATAAGTTTTGTAAAATCCCATTAAATTTCTTTAAAATCCTATAAAATCTCGTGAAATTCTTTCAAATTGCGAAAAATCATTTGATATTCCTTAAAACTACATAAAATTCCACAAAATATCGTTCAATTCATTAAAATTCCTGATAATCCAAAGAAAACTCGTCAAACCCTTTATGAAATTCTTTAGAATTCCATAAAACTCCAATAGCTATCGTAAAATCCCTTAATATCCTCTAAAATCCAAATAAATTTGGCAAAATCCCTTAAGATTCAATTCTCAAAATCCCCTAAAATATTGTTTAATCCCTTAAAATATCTTTAAATTTCTTCAAATACTTAGAAATTCTATAAAATTCCTTGAAATGCCGTGAAATCTCTCAATATCCCTAAAATCTCAATAAATTTCATATTGGAATCATGTAATTTTGTATCTATTTTGTATTTGACTGTTATTAATTATCCATGCAATGTTTCCCGCGCGCTGTAGCGCGCGTATATTATTGCTAGTCTGTAATAATTTGAAAAAAACATTTTAATATTACTTCTAGGTACGATAAAAGATTTTGCAATTACATGCAATTTGCCGGTGATAAATCGAATTCACTTGCATTTGATTTGCGCCAAGTTACAATTGCTGACGGTGGGCTCGCTTCTCATGCTCGCACGTCCGTCGTATACGCAAGTACAGCTGGCCTTTTGTAAACTTTATCTTCATAAATCGCCTCATTCAAGAGGAGATTCGTGTTCAATGCAGCAGGATGCACGAACGCGCCTCTGCACGGAATGCACGTTTGTTCGTGATAATACATAGCGGTAAATCGCCTAGGACAGTACTCAAATCCATGTGTGTATTGTATAAAGGCTTTTTAGCGGAGACGCATGTCCGGGTTCAGGGGCATTTAAGTAAACGGCACGTTTGCGCATAATATGCTATTGTTTGTTCACGTCTTCATACCCATGTGACGATTTTTAAGGGAAACGATAGGACTAATACGATTTAAAATCATGTTCCCAAGAAAAGGAACTTAAATTGATTTGTTTTTGTCTGGTCGCATGAGAGATATCAAATTATTTGAAGAATGATCCCTGAAGGTCCTAATGTTCTCCCAAGAATCAAGTTTGTATGATTAGAGGGAGTAAAATAGTGTCCTGGAACTTTTTTGATTGTACCGCTTCCCTTCTATCTAGTTTCGTTGGGACAATAAAGTAGAGATGTGCAATAAATTCTGTAGGCCCGCTCGCGAGTGGTACAGTTATGTGATCCCGGACTTGGTTCTCGCTTCTCGGCGACTGCCGCATCGTCCTGCAACTGGGAGAAACACGAAGAGATACTCGTTATCTGCCTGCCCCGAAGAATATTAAAGATCAACGACATCACGCGGCCTCTGAGAAGAGGCGGCGACGGTAGACCAACCGCGTGGTAACGCCCTGTAGAAATTACGCATAACTCGAAGCTTGCGATTGAATAATGATCATACCTGTTACCAACAAGTATCGATTAACAACAGAATAGGAAAGTAAGGATTTTTGTGTAATAATTCATATTTATCGAGATTAGACACATACCCTGGGGATCAATGGACTTTAGTGATGAACTCAGCTATTTGAATACAAGTATCATGCGCGTGTTTGTAGCAAGAGAAGCTTGTCAGCTTCTCTTAATATTTTCCTCCTGCATGATATTTTTTTTAATGTTTGATGTCATCAACATTTATAAACTCTGAATCATTTTTAGATACCTCAAGATGTGAGGCTACTTTATCGTACAAGGTCAGGTTGTAAGAGTTCTGGATGATTCATATTTTGAGGTATTATCAATAAAACAATATTAATATAAAGATTTAACTCTGTAACAAGTTTTGTATTGAATCGATTGAATGAGCAAAAGGGAACAATTTCGTCGCCGAAGAGGAACGAACTTGGTCTACCTAATGATCTACCTTGACCATTAGGGTGGCTCACACATTGAACATTGGTACAGCGGTCGCGAGTGCACTCAAGCATAGCACATATCCTCCGACCTACGCTGTCGAATAAATCATAAGTATAAGACTACCTCCCTACCTCTAAACTGCGTTTCGATTGTTATCTTCTTAGAGGTAGTACTTATGATTCTTAAGAAGAAAGATGATAATGGCCTGAATGTAAAACGTATATACTTAAATTCACAGCATTAAAAAACTTTGCCTGCATCAAAATGTAGTCCAGGAAACTAAACATGTTTCACGACAAACTATTTGGCCATTTGGAAGTTATTTTGGCATGTTTCATTCTCTATTACACATTACACGGTGCATCAGTTGACAGTAAAGATAGTGCTCCCAGAAACTACTGTCAAACAATTCTATACTGTATTTCGTAAACCACTAGTTTTCTTTCGTCATAGCCGACAAGAATTCTAGCCGACAGCTTTAACGTAAGAGATATGTACACGTGGTTCTTCCTCTGGCGCAGCGGTCGATGCACCAAGAAAACAAACAATTTTCTATTCAATTCTGTAACGGTTAATTTTCAGAGCACCGTCTAGCAGGGGCTTGGTATCAATTATTAAAGTATGGAGAAGTTTTAGACCGACGACTATTTTATACTTTGAATAGATCTCTAATCATTTTAATTCACTCCATAAACTGTTTACGCACATGAGAAGCTCTTTAAATAAAGAGTGCTTTCAAGAGTACTTTCTCGTACATTGAGGGTGCTAGCTAGCTCGGGGTGCCTAGCGAACTTTCCTTTTCAAATTATCGATAAATTATCGGATTTCTTGGATAAAAGAATTTTTTCCCCGGTTTTTCCCTTGTGATGTATGATGTTTCTCAATCTCTCATTGTTAGATTAGAAT
>JAUESH010000015.1:22568287-22584503 GCA_032275165.1 Synergus magnus
TGAGGAACATTAAAATACCCTAAAATCACTTTAAAAAATCAAAATTTCTTAAAATTCTTACAATTTTTTAAAAATCCCTTAAAATTCCACAAGTAACTTTAAAATTCTTTGAATTCCCTGAACTTTCTTAAAAATCTCTTAAAATTGTATGAAGTCCTTTAAAATTCTTTATAATGCTTCAAAATGTTTCGAAAGTTTCTAAAATCTGTTAAATAAACTGTAAAAGTTTTCATTTTCCCTGGCAACTACTCGCATTTCCCTGACTTCCTTAAAAAAAAATTTTTTTCCCTAACTTTTCCCTTTTAGTCAGTTTTAGATCAAATTAATCACTTTTGCCACTTTTTTGAGGTACATTAGTCTGTGTCAGCCCTGTTGATTTCTGATTTATCTTTTGGAAACTATATTAAGCATTTTGGGCCTGAAAAGTCTGGGTTTTGGGAATTTGTCAGTTTGATTGATCCTTAAGCATTTTTACGAAGATGAAGTACTTCTTGACAGGTGGTGAATACAATCGTTGGACCTTCTCGAACGGGTATGTGAATTCGCCAGCTTGGCACGTGCCGTATCGGGTCAACCAGGTGCGTAACGTAATGGTTCACGCCACGCCCCGCACCTTGACCAATCGCTTCTTACCAGTTTATCCACGATGAAGCGAAGGAATGTAAAGAATCAGAGAGCCACACCGAAAATAAAAAACGAATCTTGCTTCCAAGGCAGAAAAACATTTGCTAATCTAGCAAGTACTGAACTCTAAATCTCTAAAGTTTACTTTAGAAACTCTACGTGATCATTGAACCAAGATCTGCTGACTGAATAGGAAAAACAATCGTTCACAATCGAGTATTCCATTTCGATTTAAAACGCACCAAATTAATTATTTTTGCGTTTGAGCTGCTTTCGTTGATTCGCGAAATATCGATCCGTCATTGTCCTGAAAAAAGTTGAATTTTAAATTAGTTATTTTGTAATTCTTGTCCTGGTAGGAAAGTATTAGAATTTCTCTAAAAAATTCTAGTGTTCTGTGTTCCCGATTTCCGAAAGATATTCTCTATTTCAATTATCAATTTGTGAAAATGAATTTTTGGTGTTCCTCCCTTCTCAATTTTTGTCGTCCTTTTACACTATCAACCTTTTTTGTCCTCGAGTAATTTGACTAATCTCCCAATATTTATCTTTGATTAAACATGTCCAATCTATACTTTCATTTTATTTGTCGATTTTTTGAAGGAACAATGACGGACTCGTTTTTAATCAATCTTCGTGAAAATTTGAATAGATTGAGATTTAGATTCGTAAAACAATGAAAGTAATCTCCTCTCCCTTATCACAAAAACCTTCGTTCCTCCTAGAATATTTTATTAGTTGTTTCTTCTTAGCTGCTGATGCTCTCATTTTTTCACCTCACATTTTGTCATTTTTAAATCTTTTTTTAGTAACACTTAAGGTTCACCTCATAAAAAAACGAGTTCCATAACGTTTAATAAAAATAAAATAATCATTATTATCTAAATAATTAAGATTAATTGAATTCTAATCTTTACAATGTTAAACTAAACAATAAAAATCAACGTTATGGTCTTCATTGATTCATTCATCACTCTAATTATCGTGGTTGTAAATCCTTAGGATGATGTAGTCGATTAGAGACTTAGCCTCTTAGAAGTTGTCTTTGTTAATGATCTTTAATGACTGTTAACTAGTTTTTACACAAGTGATCTTCGCTGATATTCGCTGATTCGCGTTGTTATCAGAACCTAGTGATAGTTTTTCAAAAACTAGTTTTTCTATTTTTCCTTTTAACTTTTTTCAAGTAATAAAAGCTCATTTCGAGCAATTTTATTGTCTCCCTCAATCATCTACTACTCATAATTAAGTAAATTTAACAAAGATAAATGCTCACTGCTCCAAGTTTTTAGCGAGCCGATTTCTCACTATATTGTTAAGTAACTGTTGGACACCTTGAATTTTACAAAGTGTGATTTTTCTAGTTCAGTCTTTCTACTTCAAATTTAATAATTAAGAGCTAATTGTATTTTTCTATCGCTCTATCGCACAGTGATCCAGAAATGGATTTTCGCGGACAAATTAAGCTAGAGGTCGTAATTTTTGGTCGATTTTAAAGTTTAAAAAAGGAAAACTCCATAAAATTCCGCATCAATCCCTCGAGGTCGAATTTCAATTTTCATTTTGTGTTAAATGTTATGTTATTAAACAATTCGAAAAAAATCAGATTTTCCAATATATTATTTTTGATCTTCGTGTAATCCAATAAAGTACAACATAAATCAATAGAAATTGATGCACAGATACAAATATCATAAGAATAAATGATTAAAGCGAAAATTTCGCTGTTATAAGCAAATTTTATAAACAAATATACATTTATAGAACTTGTATAGGATTAAATATTATCTCTTCATGAAAAATCATCGTTAATCACGCCATAATGTTATTTCACATTAAAAATGTTGTTAGGCATAAGCATTGCTCATTATTATTAAATTATATAAACAAATGCATTATATTCGTGTGTTTTTACAGAAAAATATTATTTGTTTACAATGCCTTGCTGGCCGATGACTTTTCTATATTGTCTAGCTGAGAACTTTTATTCTAAATCAAGAATTTCAATTTTTATTAACAAATCATTTAAACAATTGCCTTATAATCTTTTTATATTATAGAAAAAAAAGATCTTTTTACTAAGGCATTTTTATTCTAAAGATAATATTTGTATCTGTGCATTAATTTCTATTGATTTCTGTTGTACTTTATTGGATTACATGAAGATAAAAAGTAATATATTGGAAAATCTGATTTTTTTCGAATTGTTTAATAACATAACATTTAACTCAAAATGAAACTTGAAATTCGGCCTCGAGGGATTGATGCGGAATTTTATGCAGAGTCTTTTCTTTTCTTAAACTTAATTTGTCCGGGAAAATCCATTTCTGGACCACTGTGTATCGTCACAGTCGTCATTCATCATTCATTCATTTATTCCTCAGTTTGTCACTTCAATTCCCGAGAATTTTCATTTTAAAACAGAGCCTATGAAAATAGAAAATCCAGTAGAACTTAAACTGCAGAATTGCAATACATGCAGTTTTAGGCCCTGTTTTACAAAATTTTTAATGCTTTATGCTTGTTTAGTTTTCGTAGACTTGATTCCATGGATGCAGCGTCCAAATCCCTGTCTTTTTATTTTATTTTATTTTCAGTGGCGTAACAGCTTGGTCTTTCCTCTCCCTTCCTCTAGAAACAAAATTTTGTATTCTATCACCGAAAATTCAGTCTGTCAATGCTAACTTGAAATTAATTTAACTAGAAAATACAAATCAGGGTTGTGATAATCTAGTTTGCAAATAGTGGATGGACTTTTAAGTGGGAGCGCTTATAAATGGGTTAAATCCTGAAACAAACTTTTAATTGCAGATGAAAGTTTGGATTAATGGAGGGAGTGGTCTAGTTACGCTGCTGGTTTTACCATAGAAGTCCTAACTCCTCTTTTGTGTGGTAATAAAATTTCCCGCATCGTATTAAATGGCTTTATTGTCACCTGTGAACCATTACGTAGCGACCCTGCCACGATCACGATCACTGCCACTTGTCACGATGTCTCACCGTTTAAGAAAGTCTGTCCGTTTAAATTTAAAGAAAACTAGTTTTTTAAATTTAAATTTCAAGAACACAGATAATCTGAAAGCCACTATATTTTCCAACATTATACCACAGTATAGTATATAAATGGATTTTCCGTTACTCCTTTTCTTATCTTTTCTTCTCAAGGGTGTTCGAACCTTCGATAAATCCTTTTCTCCAAAGAATAGAAACGATAAATCTACTAAATCTACTTCTGGTCTGGAAAATCCAGACCTGCTTTTAAAAGAGAAAATCCAATGAAAAATTCAAGAGGATATATACTTATCTGACCTTTTGAATGAATCAAAGAAAAATTCCTAAAAGATTTAAACTCTCAATTTGGGTCGAAGCGTCGAACATCGATTAGTAATCTCAGGATTATTTCTCTGACGTCTTTTCCCGTAATTGTTATTCAATTTTAATTCACTGAATCGAAGTACCTTCGACGATCTTGTGTGACTGATATGGTATATTTCACTGCATGATTTTTAAGCATGGTCCAAACTGAGCAAATAGTACCTTAGAATACAATGGAGTTAATAAGACTAATCAACTTTATGTTCTTTCATAGCTCAGTAAAAATCCCCCCGCGTGCACCCTTTTGATAAATATACGTATACCTATTTATAAAAAAGAAAAATGAAAAAAATTGTGTCACTACAACTTTTTGAAAACGTAACAATTTTTCGAGTAATTCGGATTTTGCCAAATTACCAAAGAATAGTTTAATACTTAAGTACGTCCACTTAAAAAATAATGTCACTAAATTTATTACTTATATATTGATATTTTTGTGCATTATTTTCGGAGTGACAAGAGGAATGTGTTTCTTCCATTGGAAAATTTTTATTTCCATACGACGATTTTAGCGATATTAATTAGTTGTGTGGAATTTTTGAATGTTAAATGAATATTTCAACTGATGAAAGGAGAGCGTGTGAGAGGGAGGGAATGGTAGAAACATAATAAATGAAAAAAAAAAGTGAAGTATATAGTTACCACGACGCTCTTCATTAATTTGTATTCGTGTAATTTTTAAAGGAATATTATTATTATTATTATTATTATTATTATTAATAATAATTATTATTATTAATACCGTAACTGTTATAACTCTATATCCGTTGCGCGATTTCCCCGATGAGCGTTAACAGACGGGGAGACAGGCTAAAGAGAAACTTATATTCCAAAAGTAGGGAGTATATTGTACATTGATTATTGATACATAATTAATATATAATAATAAATTATATAAAAAGTCACTATGCAGGCGTAATGCTAATTTCGCCTTAGTTTCTTCAGGTTCTCTTTTGGTTTTTTATTTTCGTTTCTCGTTTTTCCTCGCATCGTACAAGCCTGTGCAAATCCAAGTTATTTCATTTTTAGGTCATTTTCAGGCTTCAAAGTCTAGTTCCTATTTTTCTTATCTTGTATTCTCTCAGTTGTGAGCGAGAAATTTTTTTTCCTCTGTTCTTCCCTCGTTAATATTTTAGTTAATTATTGTCGAGTTATCCTTTTTATCTGGAACTTGAACGGAAAATATTTTTAAAACCTATTTAAATTAAAATTCATATTTCGTTTGAAAAGATTCCAAAATTCAAAGCCTTAATATCTTTAAGATTTTTTTGTTGGTAATTTTATAAACAGGAATTTTAATTTAAATATAATTGAAAAACACTAGACCTTTAAATTTCCAAAATTGTGATTTTTTATTTTAAACAATTTAAGTTTGACTTCTACAATCCACAGTTTTTGATAATTTGCGCACAGGTTTTTGAAGACTATCCTCGCTTCCGTTTAGGTTGTGATTCGATTTCGTGCATATTTTCTTTTCTTTTCTATTTCGTATCTTTTTATCGCACTCCTGGAATTGTTGATCGACTGGATGACAATATACCATGTGTGAGTAATCCCCAAAGAAACCTATCTGTGAATATTTTTTTCTCCTGTTACATGAATGATATGTGATTAGTAGTGCATCCAAATTTTACTTCGAGTCTGATCTCAGCATTAAAAACAATATTCTCTTACGAACTTCCGTCTTTTTATACCAATTATTATTCCAAGCGAGAATTTGTGGGTAGCGAATTCGTTAGTATCACTTAAAAGATTTACAAATGTGAGCACGTTTGTTAGTTTTATATTCTTGAGACTCGTCAAAAGACATGCATGCATTAAATAGATGTGCATTTGAGTAATCGAGTATTTTTAGCACTATTGGGTTGCTTAATCTTTTATTAAAAAATTAGTTTCTTAAGACTTTCAAACTTATAAAAACTTTTCTAAAAAATGCCAAAAGTCGAATGGAAGGAGAGAAAACCAATTTAGTTCCCGATTTTTTTTTTGCTGGATAGTTTATCGCTTTCCCGATATTTAAATTTGTACAACATTTTTAATAGCACCGAAGCATGCTACCCATTTACGTATTTTATGTTAATATATTTTCATACTGAAGACGTTTTAATTATTCCTATTATTTTAATTTATTATCTCATTAGGATTTTGAAAGGCGGGATGACTAACGATTCGTTGTTTACAGATTCGGAAACGGAGAAACAGGATCAGTCGCCGAAAAAGGAGAACAACAATTCGGTTTTCTCGAATTCATCGTCTCCGGAAAAACGGACCAACGGTGTGCCAGAAATCAGCAATTTGAGTATAGTGAATACTCCGGATCTCAGTCCTATGAAAACTTTAAGGAATGGAGAAGTCGAGGACGTTGAAGTTAGGAGAACAAAGGTAATTTGAAAAATAATTGTATAAAAGTAGAAAATAATTATTAAGACAAAAGTTATTGAATATCAAATTTTTAACAATTTTCAGAAGTGGCCGATTGACAAAGCTTACTTCATCGCAAAAGAGCTTCTCATGACAGAAAGAACCTACAAGAAAGATCTGGATGTGATAAACGTCGTGAGTTTCAAAATGATCTTATAGAATTGTAAATAAGTAAATTTATTTATCAAATATATAAAATATTCGTTTAAATTCTTTCAGTGGTTCCGGGAAGAACTAACGAAAGAATCAGATACAGAAGGCGACTCTGTGGTGACTTTACTAGAATTTCTTGCCGATGCACATGGTCCTTGCCTTCAAGAAATGGAAGCTCGCTTGGCTCGTTGGGAAAGTAATGCGAGGCATAATATAGGAGATTTCCTTTATAATACCCTCCTGAATATACTTCCGCTTTACGACCAATACTTGGAAAATCTGATGCCCGTTCTGGAAAAAATGGAGTACTCGATTCGAACCTCAAAGCAATTCGATCAATTATGTCAGGATTTTGAATCTCAGAAACATTGCTACCTGCCACTGAGCTCGTTTCTTTTGAAACCGCTGCAGCGATTATTCCACTACAACAGTATTATCGATAGTAAGCTCATTTTATTATAATATTATATTGGTACTAGGAATTGTGAAATTAAGTGAGCTTTTGATTAATTTAATTTACGTAAACGTTATTTTTTCTATCAGGGTTACTAGATCATTATCCGAAAGACCACACAGACTTCGAAGACTGCTTAGCCGCTAGAGACAGACTCGGAGAAACATTACTTGAGGCTTTCACCATTCTGCATCAAGCGGTATTGTCACTCTTGTTATACTTTTTTTTTAAGCAAAACAAAGACTTAAAACTTATCGTCTATCTTTTTGCAGGAAAATCTTGTTCAGCTTTGCGAATTACAAAGAGACATAAGCGGGTTTGACCATCTAGTCCAGGGAGATCGCAAATTTATTAGACAAGGTTGCTTGCAAAAATACAGTCGCAAGGGCTTTCAGCAATGGATGTTTTTCTTGGTGGGCAATTGATAAAATTATAATTGAAAATTAATTAAATTACATTGAGATTAAGAAGACCAAAACAATTACGAAATTTCACTTTTCTATCTTTACAGTTCTCCGATGTATTGCTGTATACATCCAGAACTCAACAACCTTCTCAATGTTTCCGAGTACATGGTCAGCTTCCTCTGAAAGGCATGTCAATTCAAGAAAGCGATAACAAGACAGGAACGGATTTTGCTTTCGTTATTCTAGGTCAAGGAAACCAGTAAGTATCTCAGGTTTTTTTTGGGAGAATTCAATAAAAAAAATTACGATTGTTTTCTTTTGTTCCTAGTTACTTGACAGTCGCAGCTAATAATGAAGAAGAGAAAGAACGGTGGTTGGAAGATTTGAATTCCACTGTTGCGATGGCAAATGCAGCAGATACCAAATCGCCTTATTCAAATCTCAAAACGTGCAGTAAGTATTTTTATAAATAAATAGCTGTAGATGAATAAATAATAGAAATGCATCCGAAGTAGAAATTTATTGCTATTCTTTAAATTGAAAAGTTTTAGATTCTGCAGATGAGCTGGGCGATGGACTGGGAATTGAAGTGGACAGAACAAGTTGTGGCGGAGCTAAAGCTTCTCAAAGAAGTAACACAACTGTTCACGTTTGCTGGCATCGAAATACAAGCATCAGTTACAGCGACCAGCTTCGTGCGTTTGAAGTAAGTTATTATTGTTTTAATATTTTAAAATTTTTCCTCGTAGTCCTCGTTTTATTATTCCTTATTTCAACCCAACCCAAAATAAATCCAAATTCTCATGTATTGCGTAATTTAATGCTTCCAGAATCAACTCAGTGGATTTCTCCTCAGGAAATTCAAAAACAGCAACGGATGGCAGAGGCTGTGGGTCGTTTTTACAAATTTCTGTCTATTTTTCTACAAATCACATCGAGACGATTTTCCACTGGCGAGTTTACCTTTATTGGGTTATACTGTCACAACTCCGTCAGAAAAAGATGCAATTAATAAAGACTTCGTCTTTAAACTCCAATTCAAGAATCACGTCTATTTCTTCAGGGCAGAAAGTGATTACACTTTTGGAAGGTAAGGTTTACAAATATTTCAAATTAATGCGAATTTTCTGTTCGCCAAAAACACATTGAACTTACCTCAATTTAAATATATAAAAATGAAAATGTTTAGATGGATGGAAGTTATCAGAAGTGCAACCCAGCAAAATCACATCCCGATGAATTTCAATCGGAAAGAAGACTACTAAAATTTCTTTCTATGAAATCATTCCGTTTGCAATTATTATATACCTTAAGTCGCAAAAGGATTAATTTCTCTCTCATTGAACATAATTGTGAGAATGATTATAGAAGCGTAGCTGAAAATGGAAACTAAAATCACATTTCCGTAGCATTAACGTATGGTAAATTTCGTGGGAATGGATCTTTATATTGAATTTATTTTTCATTTTGTAAAAATATAAAGAATGCGTATTTGCGTTTACGGGTGCAAGAATGAATGGAAAAGAGAATGATTTATAGGAGATAATAATATAATAAGAAATGAAAGTAAGCAATCAAAATCGCGGCCTTAAAAATACGAATTGAAATTAAAAAATGAATTAGAATTGAATGAGAAACGAAAATACATCAAGGAATTTTTTTAGCATTTCTTTTTGCACGTTCATTTATGACAGTGTTTTTTATATATATACGATTTAGTATACGCTATTACAATTTGGTTGTACGTGATAAAGGTTCACATGGCTTACTTAAGTTAGGAATTGTAAATAGATTCGAATGCATTTTTAATCAGCATTTTTGTGAAACGCAAATGTTAGCGAAGCACGATATTGGACCAATTTGATGAGTCTGATAAGTTATGTCTTAAGAAGACAATAATTTTGTTAGATTTTAAACTTTATTTGTGGTTTTTGAAATTTTACTACGGAAATTAGTTTTTGAAATTCTATATTAGTCTTTGGATCTAGAAAATAATTAAATCTATTTTTTACAAAATTCAATTTATACAATTAATAATCAAGACTGGAAACGATAATCTAATTATTATACACGTTATTGCATTCCAATGATGCAAGCGAAAAAAAGCGTATTTTCTATCGTTTATCCCATCGAAATACCTCATGAAGAGAAAGAGAAATCGACAAATTATTTTACACAATCATGTCGTTAGTTTGCTAAGTTTTTGTTGATATTTGAGGAAGAAAAATGTTTTATATTTCACGTCTAATTGTTAACAGGTTTAGTGTCTCTAGTTTCCTCTTTATCTTTCGGCAAATTAAGTTGTTAAATATTAATCCGACATAAATCGTCAAAGTTTCTACTTTGTAACATCACAATTATACACAATAAAATTTATTCATCAACAGGAAAAGAGGATTTTTATTTTTGTCGCTCTTATACAGACTTCATTTTATTTATAGCAATTATTAGGTAGTTTAAAAAAAATTAGAAGATTAAGAATGGGGAACGATTAATTACTCATTTCAAGAAGGTAAATCAACAATTTTTTGTGAACAATTTAAGTAATTGAAATAATTGAAGGAAATGGATGTAAATATAATTGTAACGAAACTTTGGGAGAAGCTCCTATCTTTAAATGATTTATTTTTCCATTTTTTCGTCAACAGGAAGAGAGGATTTTTATTTTTGTCATCCTTATTTAGAACTATGTTTAAAAAAAAGTGCAAGGGAAGCGATTAATTACTCATTTCTAGAGGTAGTTATTTTTATGAGATTTCTTTGTTTACAATTTAAATAATTGAACTTGGCTTGGTAATGAGCTAAAAAATTGTCAGAAGGAAATGTACACTTTGAGAATAGCTTCTATTTTAAAATGATTTATTTTCAATTTTCTGTTTTTGTTTGTAGATTGTATGACTTGAAATAGGGTTCTCTGAGAATTTATTCCAGCAGCATTGTGAATAAATTTTCTCCTGGCAGCGTGAGAACTTATATGGCTTGAATAATTAAATCAAATGATTCCACCTCGTCTTTACAATGTGGCGCGTATTTCATTGTCAGATTTATTTCGAAGCTGAGAGTAATTTTAGAGCATGATCGTTCATAATTGCTTCTTGATCGAGTGCTTTGTCACGATAAATATCTTGATTAGGATAAACAATATTCACAATCATCAGCCAATGTCTTCTCAGCTGGTTTCTTCCGGCATTTGAATAAACATACATTTATAATTATGACAATATCCTCTCTTGAGAATAACAAACAATTTTTCTGAACTTTGACAATAACTTTTGTCCCTGACCTATATTTGAAATTTAATAAATTTTCAATTCAGAATTTTAAAAAAACGCTATTACTCTATAATATTTTTATAAAATATTTTTATAAAAATAAAAATTCGAACAATTTTTTTAGCTCATTAAATATTATAGTTTCACATATAATTTTATGACACAGTTTTTTTAGGTATTTTTATGCATCATTAGAAATATGAATCACGTTTATGGTATCTTTATATTTTGTTAAATAAAAAAATTATTGTTATGTACAGTAATAAAGCCAAAGTAAATCACTTTTTGAATTACTTTTTGATTATTTAGATGGCTTTAGATTTTAGATGTTTTTTTAGAATCGTTCGAGATTCTGATTTTAAGAAAAGAATCAAGGAAAACCCTTGACCTTTTGCGGTGGGATTTTGATAGTGTTTCTAGGAAAAAATTTAATTAATGGAGAAAGAAATAGGTCGCGGAGATAAAATTCTACCTCGTAATCGAGCGTCACTTTTTAATAACAAGTTTCTCTGAAAGGGAACTCCCAAACGGGGGAATCCCTGATTACAGTGGTCAAGTTCACCTTTCATTAAAAAGAAAAAAAACCAACTACATATCAAAATAAATTGATCTTGAAATTTCTGGGAAATACCAGCCAGTGGACTTTTTCACATTATGGACAAATGTGTTATACCTGGTATTTTATGAAAAAGAAGTATTATGCTAATTTATGTTCTCACATCTTGGCCTCTTTGATGACTTTAGAGACTTCAAGAAATTGACAGGATCTTTAGATCCTGTTAAAAAATGTAAATAGATTTCCAAAACTTGTTTTCATTCTTTTAAAAATTAAAATAAAACGTTAATATTTTTTTTTATCGTTTTTTTATAAGTGACGTCTCAATATGAATTAAAAAAAAATAATAAATGGGTATAGGAGTATCCAGCAGCGAATAGCGATTCTATCTTGGGTCACGATCACGGTGAAGGTGATCTTTTATGAACTATGTAAAGTATCTTATCTCTTGGGAATCGCCTTTGATGACTTAATAATAACGGCAACTGCCTACATAAACTCTAGGAGCGGATGACGTCTATCGAGATTCGAGATGAAATTTCTAAGAATTTATTTTTGGAAAATTCAAACTATTATTTTTTACGCCTGATATTTACGATTATTTTTTTCACCGACAGCTCTATGAGCAATTTTTAAATATCTGATCTCAGAGATTAGGCAATTTATAAAAATATGATGCATGACTAAGAGGTTTTCCAACTTGGGAAAACCTGCCTTGCTTATTCGAAAACGAATTTTATAGCTTTATTTTCCATCTCTGATTGGATATTGTAAAAAATTATGTGCGAATAGTCAAATGAGATGAAATTTAAGATTGAATTCATACGGGAAAGTAATAAAAATATTAAATATTAAATATGTTAAAAAAGCGACTAATAATTATCAATTTAATTTGTAAGATAAGTATACATGTACTTTTAAAACTTTTGGTAATAAATTTTTTATTACCTGGAAAGAAACATTCGATAAGATTGAAAGAATATAGCTGATGTGAAAAAATATTAACATTTTATATTTGCAACTCGATTTTGCTATAAAATTTTTTGTATAAAAGTTCATATTTTGGCGCACCTGAAGAAATTTCGTTCAATATTTTCTCTGACTAAGAACGATGAAGATCAATCTCCTTTCGTTGTGGATTTTTGCAGTCTTCACGAACCTCTACTTTTTTGGTGAGTAGCCTATTTATTAAATTTGATTTTAAAAAATTGATAAACCCGTAAAAACGTTCACATGACCTATTTATCATAGTTCACAGAAATATCAAGAAATTAATTTTTCTGGACCATAATTTGAATGAATGCCCTCATTTTCACAATTGTGAAAAAAACTGAAAAAAATTCGTTTAATTCACCTAAATCTAGAATAAATAATACATTCTTTGATGAGAATGTAAAAGTCAATTAAAAAAGTATTGACAATAGTATTTTATAATTTGATACGGTATTATATTTCAATTAAGGCCTGTATAATTTATATACTTAAATACTGAGATTATTTAAAAATCTGCAGTAAAGCTTTAAAGTAAAATATGAGAAAACTCTTATCCTTCAATTGAATATGAAAATAATCCTTGACTTATTTTAAGCTCTGTTGTAGATCAAAATCATTATTTCTTTTTACCATATAGTCTTACCATGGACAGCTATTTTCCAAAGCACTAAGTCTGTTTTTTTTTAATTGTTGTAAAAATGTGATTTTTCCTTTTTAGAATAATAAATAAATGTTAAAATAAATGTTTTCATATTCGGATTCTATACTGCCGTCCCGTGTGAAAATGTTGAGTTGGCCCCCGCGGGGCCCTACGAAGTTTGCCCCTTGACTATGTTGGCCCCACGATGGCAAAATATGAAGGGCCAACATAGTTCTGACATGCTCGCTTTTGAAGGCCCTATGTAGGCTGCCTACGATGGGCCAATAAAGTGGCCCTCTGTAGGGCCCAGCTAGGCCCTCTATAGAACTCATATACGACCCCTGTAAGATCTACGAAGGCCCTACAGAAGTTGCCCCTTCTGCTACCCTAATAAAGCATTATTTAAATTTTGGTGTGAGAATTGAATTTAGTCAATAGCAATTATAAAAAGTAACGTTGCGGCTAGTATTATATTGTATTATATAATAAAGCATCTTTAATCGCGAAAAGCATACGTTCAAAGTAAAAATATATTATACTTTTACGTTGGACAAATTTTTTTATCTAAGATGATTTATATGTGTATAAATACTAGTCAAATTGTTCATTTAGTATTTAACTGCTAATGAATTCAAATTTAATTCTCAAAAAATATTTAAAAATTCATGACGAAAAAGTATTAAAAAAATTTTAATAACAATTTATTCTTCTCTTTTAAAGTAATTTTTTGGTTTATTTTCAACTTGGTGATCGGACTTAGCATTTTTTGTGGCAAATGATAAATTAGGTAGGCCCCTGTGAGGACCCGACTGGGCTTTTCCAGTGCGGACTTAGAAATTTTTTGAAAACATCAAAAGGGGCAGCCATTGTAGGTCCCAGCAAGGGCCCAACTGGGCATACTATAGAGGCGCGCCTTTCTTGGGCCTCTGGAGGGTCAATATTTAAAAATGTCTCAGCTGGGCAATTTCCACACGGGGTACAAGTTAAAAAGACATTCAGCTTTAGAAAATGAATGAAAACGATTTTGTATCGAAAAATTATTATGGAATTCATTTTTTATAAATGTTTCAACGTCATTCATATAAATTGATGAATATTTTTCCCATTCTGTAAAAAATTTACATTCCCTTTAGGTAAGTACATGATATTGCAATATTTATTTTTCGTTTTCAGAAAATGTAGATGGTGCTGAAGTGGAAGATGCAGTCAAACTAAAGCCTTTCAAAAGACAAATATTTAGAAATATTATACCGAGATTATCAGTTCCACAACGGAGTTCCTCAAGTTCTTCCAGTTCATCGAGTTCTTCCTCCCTCGATGGCAGCACTATGACAGCTACCTCTGATGCTACAGCCTATTCAAATTTTCCTGGTTCTGATGGTCAAGGATACCTTGGTGGTCAATCAAATTATGGTGGTCAACAAAATTATGATGTTCAAGGGAACTATGTTTATCCTGTAAATTCTGGTGGTCAAGGAAATTATGGTGGTCAAGGATACCTTGGTGGTCAAGGAAGATATAATTATCAATCAAATTATGGTGGTCAAATGAATTATGGTGTTCCAGCAAATTCCGGTGGCCAAGAAAATGACAACCGCCAATTAGTTTTCAGTGGTCAATTAAATTTACCCTATAGTCATTCCATTTCTGGTCAGATTCATATTAACAGGTATGCGCACAACCCTGTCCTAAACCAAGGTTACGTGGAGGTGCAAAGCCCCGAAATCTGGAAAAATTTTAAAGCAGATCTTTTACAGCACCAACAAAAACTACGGAACATCTTGAAGCTCAAAAAATACGTGATCCAAAGTGTTATAAATATTGTTTTGAAAAAATACGGTCAGCTATCTGAATATGTTCAAAATCAAATATCAGTTGCTATTCAAAATATTCTTAGCAAATACAATGCTCTTCTTATTTGGTTACACATTAACGAGATTACAGCCCAGATTCAAAAGGAGGTTGAGCTTATTTTGGCAAGAAGTCACGAAGTTCTAGCTAATGTTGTAATTGGAACTTCCAGTTTTCAACAACTGCTCTTGACTAAAATTACATCCCTTGGAAATAGAATTGATTCAATCCATGCTTTGAAAAAACATATCTTAAGTATCATTTTACAAGTAAAACGCGACCTTTCTGCTCATGTTCAACACAAAATTTCGATTGTTATTGATGGTATTCTTAACAAACATAAACTCACTTATAAAAAACACCTGCATCAGATCTTAGAGAAAGTTAACATTGCATGTGGCCAAATCTTCTTAAATCTTGATATCCTAAACGATCTTCAACTCTTTCTTCAGAACAATTTAAATGTCGAGGTATCTAGTTACACTCTAACTGAACAAATTATCAACATCATTTTAGCCAAAAATCCCCACCTCCAAAAAATTCAGATTCTACTTTTGCAACATTATATTGTTCACGTCCTTCTCGAAAATAACTTTGGCATCAAAGGTTCTCGTGATATAAATCACGATCTCGTTTTGCAACAAATTCTCGGTTACGTTGAGAGTAATCTAGTCAGCAGTTCCTTTTCGGATGTAGATAAATCTTCTTCAGTTCTTGACAATCGCAAAATAGATTTTCCCAAGCTTGAGGATGAATTACTACTTGCTTTGAATCACAGCATCAATACTCAAGGTCAGCTCTTGGTTAAAAAAAAAGCTCTTGCAGAAAAACTTGCCGACATCATCTTGAATTCTCATGTTTTGTCAGTTTCGATACAGAGAGATCACTTAGTGTTACATATCAAAATGCTTATTCTTAAAGCTAAGCTCCAAAACGAGCCTATCAATATTTATGACCTTGAAAATAACATTGCGAATTATGTTCTTGAACTAATTGCTCAAAAAGAATTGCATCTTGGTAAAGAAATATCAGGAATGCTCTATCATAATCAACATGTAGGCGTTAACAGTAGTCATCAAATCGGAATTGGTATTGCACATCATGTACAAGGTAGTGATGACCTTCAAATGGATGGACAAAAAAATCAACCAGAAGATAACGATGACGATGACGATGAAGAAGAATATGGAACTAACTGGGACCATGGTCAAGTAAAAGGTGACAATGGTCAAATAGAAGTTGTTGATCATCTCTCTTCTTCGGAAAATCAAGCTAATAATGGTCAAGTAAAAGGTGGTGTTCAGCAAGCTTCTACAAACCAAGGTGGGAACCAAGAAGAGGAGCAACATCCACTCCCTACACCAACTACAATTAAAGCACCAATTACGACTGAAGAACCTACTACAACTACAGAACCTACTACAACTACAGAACCTACTACAACTACAGAACCTACTACAACTACAGAAC
>JAUESH010000015.1:22587414-22598107 GCA_032275165.1 Synergus magnus
AATAGCTTCATTACAGTCTTTTTTACAGCTTGAAGTGTCTTCATCCTAAGACAAGACAATTAAATCTTTTTTTTAAAACCAATAGACTAAAATTCAGCCCAATTAATGGCTTATTTTTGTTTTAAGACTCAGGAGGATTTTTTTAAGTACTATTTTCATTATTAAATCAAGCTACCGACTTAATTTCAGACAAAAATGAAAACAAGTCCGGCATAAATTTCAGACTTTGTTTTTACTGTGTAGGGAGGATTCTTGCCTCTAACTTCCTCTTGTATGAAGAAGTTCGGAATCTCTCTCTCTTTTAACGGCGACCGATAAGGACTAGCGAAGAAGAAGACAGGACAACTGGACGGACCAATCGGAAGCGGACCTCATTGGCTATCTTTCTCTCGACCGTATGAAGATATTGAAATCAGTCTAGGCGCATCAGCCCTTCCCCTTAATTTTGTAATTCCAAGTTGATGAGCGAGCGTGCGAAACAGATCCCGTTCTCTTTTCGTATTGTGAACTCGAAGTGTCAGCACGAGTTCCCGGCTTAAATTGTTTCTTCGGTTTTATTTTCAACATGTAACTTTGGTTCAAGGTAGGACCTGAATTTATCAATGGTTTAGCCAAGTCTTTTATTATTTTATCTTTTTTTTACCTGTTTATATCATTTTGTCTTTTTTTTTTTTTTAATCGAATTATAACTCCTTGGCTAAATCATCTTTCGTTATTTTATCGATTTATCTTGTTGGTTTTATCTCAGTTTTGTTAATTTATCTTGTTGATTTTATTTGAATTTTGTCGTTTTCTCTCTTGAATTTATCTGTGATTTATTTGATTTACCTTATTTATATTATCTGAAATTATGTATTTTATTTAATAATTTGGATTGCCGAATACCGAAATTATCGTTAGAGCCATTTATCATTTCTTTGCCTGACATTTGAAAATTAATAGTTTGAGTCTCTGAATTTATATATTTTCGCTTATCTTTAAATCTCTCTGTTAAATATGTATCCTATTATTTTTAATTTCGTTAGTTCCTCGGAATATTATGTTTGTATTTTCTTTTTTTTATTGTTTAATAAGATCCAACTCCTTTTTCTTATTTATTGAGATCAACCCCTTTTTATTAATCATGAAGATGATTCCCCTTTCTATTATTCATTGAGATCAATCCCCTTTTTATTATTAATTGAGACCAAATTCCCTTTTTATACATATATTTGATATGATCGAATTCACTTTTTATGTGACCAAACACTGCCCCAAATTTATATCGATTTAACCCCTTTTCTTATCTATTTATAATCCCTTTTTAATTTTATTTTAAACCATTTAACTTTACTTATTTATTGTAAACTTTACATTTTTATCTTAAATATTGTCATCTAATCAAAATTCCTATCTATATTTATATTCTTATCGAATTTGTTATCAAAATGTTAATTCTGTTTCAATCTAAAAACAATTGTTTGTGTTTAATAAATTATTGTTAATCCTTTTATTATTTTTTTTTTAAATGAGCTATATAATTTAGCGAACCACCCCCTCTACCATTATTTGTCGTTTAGAACTGAGCTAGTCAATTTCAAATTAACCCTAATTTTTATCTTCACCGCCAATATTTTTTATCTTTATCGCCTATGTCTTTTCCTTTATCGTTTGTTTATCTTTATCTTTTGTCTTTTTGGTATTATCTCGAATTATCTCTTTGGATTATTAATTTGGTTTAAATTTGCGAGATTATCTTTATCTTTACCTTTATCTTTATCTTTTGGAATATAGATTCCTTTTACCTTTATCTTTAAATTTTCTCGCATATTTTGACTGAATTAGTATATCGTTATCTTTTTATCTCTGCCTTTTGGAATTTAGATTCCTCTATCTTTGTCTTTTTGAATATTTCGATTAAGTCGTTATATCTTTGTCCCAAGAAAGGACTGGCGCCCGAATACCTTAAAATTTGTTTAAATTTTCTTTAGAGTTTCTCTAAAGTATCTTCAATATTATCTAATTTTATTTAGTTAAATTATCTTTATTAGGATTCTTTGTGCGCTCTTTATAGAGACCTTTTAATTTAATTTATTAAATTAAAAAAAAGTGGCGTCACACCACACTCAGGTGGGCACCTCCAACTGACTCAAACCTGCCATCCGTTGGGTCACCTCCCACACTCAGGTGGGCACCTCGAACTGGCTCAAACCTGCCATCCGTTGGGTCACCTCCCACACTCAGGTGGACACCTCCAACTGGCTCAACTCCACCTTCCGCTGGAACATCCTTAACTATAGCAGTGGGATTTCCAGGTAGCGGAGCTTCTCCTGGCCATGATGCTCTCAGATTCCTCTCGATCGAAACCCAGAGAATGTCAGCTTAGCATGAGGTAGTCTGGGTTCCTCTACCTCCATCTCGAGTGGAGATGGAGAGAACACGCTCGCGATGTGCACGGGTCGGAGCAGGTTCCTCATCAACCAATTCGAGGGAGTTCGATTTCGCCAAAAAACCTTCGGGGTTTCTGGACAATGCATCTGCGTTAGAATTAACTTTACCAGGTTTATATTTAATCTCAAAATCATATTCACTCAGCTTGATTCTCCATCTAGCAAGTCTAGATACCGGATCCTTTAAATTAAATAACCATACCAAGGGTCTGTGGTCGGTGATCAGGGTAAAACGTCTTCCAAACAAATATGGCCTAAAATGCCTAATGTAAAACACGGCTACCAAAAGTTCTTTCTCAATAGTAGAATAATTTATTTAAGCTTCGTTTAAAGTACGAGAAACGAAAGCAATAGGTAAGTCGCTACCGATTTTACCTTGACTAAGCACGCCTCCTATAGCGTAGTTAGATGCATCTGTTGTAAGGAGGAAGGGTTTAGTAAAAACCGGATACTGGAGGATGGGTTCGACGCAGATAATGTCTCGTAAAGTTTCAAAAGCCTTTTGTTCTAACTCAGTCCATTCAAATTTCACGCTTTCCTTCAGAAGGAAGGTTAACTCCTTCGCGAGTTATAATGTGGCCTAAATAAGCTATCTCTTTCCTAAGAAAATGGCACTACTCGGGTTGAAGCGTAAAATTCGCATCTTTCAATCGTTCAAGAAATCTAGTGAGTTTGCTATTATGATCCGTCAAGGAGGTAACGTAAATAACTACATCATCCATATAAACCAACAACTCAATTCCCTGCAATCCGCTAAGGACCTGATTCGTTAACCTTTGAAAAGTAGCGGGCGCATTCTTCAATCCGAATGGCATTCTTGTATATTCGAAATGGTTATAAGGGGTGGTGAAAGCAGTTTTTTCGATGGAGTCGGGGTCCATAGGGATCTGATGAAATCCCTGAGCAAGATCCATAATGGAAAAGTATTAAGCACCCCCCAATTGATCCAAAATGTCAGTGATATTATGCAAGGGGTACGCATCCCCTATTGTTCGCTCATTAAGGGCTCGATAATCGATAACCATTCTCCATTTCCTTTTCCCCTGGGAGTCTACCTTCTTGGGCACGATCCAGAGTGGTGAATTATAAGGGGGACGTTGATGACCTTATTATCCCTGACTCTAGGAGTTGCTTAGTTTGCTTGGCAATTTCGTCTTGATGGATTTTTAGATAACGGTATTGTTTGGTATGAATAGGAGTAGGGTTGGTGGTAATGATTTTATGGGTTGTAAGATTGATAGATCCCATTTTGTCACCCGGTAGATAAAATTTATCAGCGTATTGAAAAAGGATAGGTAAGAGATTATCTTTTTCAATTTGATTTAATTCCGAGAGGTCAAGCAACTTTAACAATTCCGTGAATCGAGCATTTCGTGCTCCTGTATCCTGTTTGGGGGCCTTACTAGGGAGTATTGCGACACATTCTTCCAGTTCGACGGCGGGTAAAGTTACATTTTCATCTTCCATATTCGAATTTATAACAAACAATCTGACTCTTCCTCCCACAGAAGTTACCAAGGACTCTCCAAAATATATTCCCGACCCACAATCGACCCTTCTAATATATCCCTCCCTTAATCTATCATTTCTCACGGGGACTTCGACTAAAACCTTCCTTCGAGCGGGAATATTTAATGTTATTCCTTCCAAAAACGGGAAACTATCATCTCCTAGCTTAAAGGATTTCTTTGAGAAATCCAATACAGCTTGATGCAATCTCAAGAAAGACACCCCCAAAATTTCATGCTGTGGTATGGGGAAGTCGTTAGATACTATATGAAAAGATGTCAAGACCCCTTTTATGAATAATTGTACTTCTCCTTTAGTTGGAATCATTTGAGGACTTATTCCCACTAAGTTAACAATTCGTCTTTTATTGATAGCAGTTTCGGGAGAGGTGGCACGTTTTTTTATTATATTTATACCTGCTCCCGTGTCGATCAAAAATTTTGTATTTCCATTAGAAAAATATCCATTTCCCAATTCTATCAAGGCCGAAGGTCCCAACTCTTCTCGGTCCCTCAGCATCAAGACTACCCGTTTATCATTGCTAGACCCCCTTTTGGGCTGTGCTTGATTGAGTTTTTCACCCCTAGGTGGTCGAAATCCCTTATTATTTCCAAAAGAAGACCCTTGATTATTAGGACAATTTCGAGCAATGTGTCCCTCCTTTTTACATTCAAAGCAAGTTATCTCTCTTTTTCTCTCGGCAACATTATTTAACGGGCACTCGCTACTATAATGACCCTTCTTAGAACAACGATAGCATGTTATAATTTGTGGGTCTTTTCGCTCTTTCTTAATTTCAGTTTTAACTTTCGTATTGCTATTAACGTAAGCAATCCTTTTTCGAATTCGCTCGCGTTTTATGATGAACAGTTTTCCATGCCAATAATCGCAATTCCACCTCTCTGGCTAAAGAGATCGCTTAATTAAGAGACGTGATATTTTTATCCTGAACCTGTCTTAATCCTGTCTTGTTACTTATCCTGTAAGTAAAATTCCTTATCTGATCCTCTCAAAAAGTTACTAATCGATGTTAATTTGTAGGCTTCACAAAATTCCTACTCCCTTTTCTCCAGGAATTGTTTTTATGACTTGTGTAGTCAACCTATTCAATACCTGGCTAACTCGAGCTCCGAATTCTGAAATAGTCTCCGACGGACACCAAAGTCTTAGCGGCCTCGCAATGTTCGATAAACATCCTAACTGACATATTTTTGCCATCGAATTGAGGTATTATATCTTGAACTAATTTTGAAATTTTCTCGATATTCCGAGGTTCCATTTGAGATATTCCCGAATTTTCTCTATTAATGGAATCGTGAGCAGAAGTTCCATGATGAACTAAATCCCGATTAGGTTCTATCTCCGGAATTAGATCGGTTTCAATAGAGTTATTTCAGATCATTTCCCCTGAATCAGTGCTAGAACTAGGTCGAGCTACGAGGTCGAGGTTTCCCTCGGGAGGAATTTCTGAATTCCTTGACCATGAAGGCTGAGGGTCTAGATTCGCGTCTCTCTCACTTCGCCTTCTCGCAAACGAATTTCGAGTTCGCGGCTCAATTGGTTCCTCTCTCAAGTCAGGGACACTTTCCCTAGCTTTTCTACTAGAACTTCTAGTGTTAGGCATTTTAGATATTTAAATTTATCAGAAAAATCCAATTTCAATAATTTTAACCCTTTATCTTTACTTAAGATAAATCCGTTATCTAGATTTAATATTATTATAAATCAAAATCTTACGATAACATCTCTTAATCTCCTTAATAATTTGAGTATTATTCTAAATTTATCAAATAATTAATTTTACGATCTGACTACGTTAAGAAAGAAAAGAATTAGCAAAATTTTCTCATAAGGTAATTAAAGAGAGAGAGAGTAACCAAAGAGCAGATTCTTCAAATAAATCGTTGTTCGCTTACTACTTGCTGACTTATTAAAGTTTTCAGGACTTCCTATTGAAGAACTCCCTTGCTGAAGATGTTCTAGGATTTCCGGTCCGATGGCTCGATGATCCTCCAGTTCCTTGAGCAAATCCAGCGGTGCTGTAACCCTCTTCCGTTTCGGGCCGGTCCAGCGGTGGTAGATTCCCAAAAAGGTCCTTCCTCGGTCAATTTAGAGATAAGATCAGCGTGAAGCTCAGGTTCAAAATCTTCGGATTCTCTTGTCTATGGTTGTTCTGAGGGTTTGCTCGTGGCTCTTCCAACCATTAACAATCCCGGTGTTTATTCCACACAAACACCCTTGGCCTTTGGGTGAAAACCACCCAAAACCCGGTGGAAGATTGCGGCTTTAATTATCCCTAATTTATATTCCCCTTGCAGGATCCAAAACCGAATTGGTGGGCCGAGAACTACTCGATCCGCCTCCGGTTGTCCACCAAAACGACAAGAACCCTTCGAGAGAAAGAACGAGTTTAAAATAGGGCAACAATAGTCACTTATCGCAGTTTTTGTTATTAATTATTTTTCACTGAAATGTCAAAGTTTAGTTGTTTGTTGTTTTCACCGAATCACTCAATTTAGTATCTTGTTTAACTAAAAATAGTCACTTCACTGTGAGAATATTAGTTCCGTTCGCGACGCGACCCGAGCTTTTCAATTTTAAAATTTTAAATTCAAATAGTGTCCTTTTCCGGAAGTGTAATTTCAAATAAAGGTACGGCGGCAGTCCTACCGACTGCGCCAAAATTGTTATGGCCCTGGAGGCGCTTGCTTCGCGATTTCTCTTGATGAAATCGAAGCCTGATTGGTTGATGTTAGCGTAGGTTCTCACCGTTGAATGATAAAAATCAAAACCTTTATATTTAAAATAACAATTCAAACAATTTCAGAGATTTAACAAATATAGTTTATTGAAGAACTTCAATATAGGAAACAAGACAGTTTATAATTTCTTCGTAAAAACGCAAAACTCAATACAAATGATTCGAATCAGAAAATATTCTAAGTCCGATCTAGGATTAGATCTTGAACGGATTTAAGATACGAGAGACAAGGCTTCGCCGTCGCTTGTCAGTTTCAATCTGATCTAAATTTCTCGAGTTGCTACATCTGCAACTTCGGCGGGAGTAAATTCAAAAAGTGGGGTTTTAACCCTTTCGTGGGAGTTCGTCCAATTAGATTGCTGACGTCAAAATATTTAATGACTAATTAACGAATAGCGCATCGCGATTTTAGCTCCGCCTAGAGTGAGAGAGAGGTCTTCGGCTGTCAAAATTTGATGTACGAGAACGGACACGTGCAGTCGCGAAACCGCGAATTTAACGACCTAAGTGTCGCCAAAGAGTAATTCTACTTCCTAATATGGAGGTGTTACTTGACATGATTTCCGAGAATCTGGTCGGCTAACTCTAGTTTGGCCTTGGTCGCGCAAGTGTCTTTCTATGCGGCACGTGTAAGAATTCGTGAACTCTTAAAGACTTATTGAAATAAAGAATCTAATCCAAATTATAAAGTCGTTCTATTATTCCTAACTATTACTAGTTTGTACATATATTAATTTTAACATTAATTATAAGAAATCCTATCTTCGATTTAACTTATCTTAACTTACGCTAGTTACGTAAGAACGAGAGAGAGAAAGAGAGTATGAGTAAAAACCCCTTTCATTTTACTAGAAAGACACCATTATTTATTATTTCTTAACCAAAGCTATTTAATTTAAACTTATAAGCTTCTCGCTCAAATTCAAATATTTCTCTTTTGATGACGTGGGGAAACAGCTCCCTCTATTCGAGCTTCAAGGCGCATTTACACCTTTTGTATTTCGGTCGTCGACCGACCAACGTTAAGAAATGTCTGTGAGAGTAAAAGAGATAGAGAGTTCTTTTTGTCCAATTTTTCATTCTCTATCTCTTTTACTCTCACGGACATTTCTTAATGTTGTTCGGTCGACGACCGAAATACAAAAGGTGTGATGGTGCCTTAACTGCGAGCGACTCTGTTTTTACCCATTTACATAAAATGTGCTGAGGTTATATATTGTAAGTTTTTTAATTTGTTTGCTTACAGTGATTTCTGAGGAGCTAGGAGCTCACGTTCTTCAGCTACCGTACATGGGCGATGAAGTATCCATGTTCATTTTTTTACCTCCATTTGCCACTGCTCGATCGTTGCAGCCTAATACACAAGATGGATTGGTTCAGCTCATTCATAGAATTTCTAATACTGAAAGTGGCTTGAAAGAGTTACGTGAAATCCTAAATGAAGGAATGCAAGCGAAATCAGTTCAAGTGCAAATTCCAAAATTCATTCTGGAACAAGAGCTTCCAATGTTGCAACTCGCTCAGGCTTTGAAGATTGATGAGATTTTAAAACCTAATGTTGCTGATTTACGTGGATTTGTTGAGGAAAATGAAGACAGTCTTCATATAGGAGACGCTGTTCATCGTGCTAAAATAGAAATTACGGAGGAAGGCACAACTGCGGCTGCGGCCACAGCTTTGTTTAGCTTTAGATCAAGCAGACCTGCAGGACCTGCAATTTTTCATGCCAATCATCCATTTTTATACATAATTTACGATCATCCATCACGCAGTGTTTTGTTCAATGGAATCTTTCGTAAGCCCAAGAAAGCTGAAAATGATTTGACTGATGTATAAGAATCAAAATTCATCATTTATTTTGTTCTCATGTGTATATCCTGTGTATGCTGATACATTCAATTAGTTTAAGAATTATCATATAGAAAGAATCAGGCTTGTGAATGTGAATGTACTTTTTCAATATAACTCTAGTATTATTAGTCCATTGTTACAATTGGAAAATAATGAAAATAAAACATCTCGATGCGAAAACTTGGACAATCAGAATATCGATATATTTTACGGGTAACAATATAGAAGTAATAGCAGAAGAGAAAATTTGTTGCCGGTAACTTTCAAGTGTTTAAAGATTATTATTATTTTTTTTTGCATCAAAATATAAGTAGGTGCAATAAGTTAAAATGATATGTTCAGGATAGTATTTATCCACTTTTGGGTAGTTTTTCTTGCAGGTAATATTTAGCCTGAAATCGGAGTTTTTGTTTTTTTCCGTGACCCCCGCCCCCTTTCACCGCTCTTCCACTGACACTACACAGTAAAAAATTGTTTCTAATTATAATAAATCTTTAATTTAGAAGAAATTGCACTTTTCAGGGAAGAAAACGAAAGCAATTTTGTCGAGCGTGTGTATAACGCAAGTGATGAGCATCAGCGTTGGATTTTGATTAGATTTTGGCTTACTAATATTTGAGAGTATAATTTTATTCACGATGTATATAGTATTGTAGTATAATTTTCATTTGATATTGTTGCATCTGTACGTTATATTATTGGTGATAAGATGTTTAAGCTAACCTTTTCTCCAAAACCATATAAGTTAGAATGAGATCTTCCATGCTTGTGTTTCACTCTATAACCTATATGCTTAGAGACAATGTTAGCATAAACATTGTATCTTTAATACAGCGTGTTTTGTTTGCAACGGCTCAATACTTTGGAATTTACTGTCTTCCGAGTCCCAATTAGTATTCAGGTTTGCTATTAATTTTTTTAGCTACCTACTATATTGTTCAGCAATTTTTTCTAGTCTATTGCTATATACCGATTGACACAGTCCGTTGTTATAACTAGCAGTTCGTTACACGGAGAAAAAAGGTATGGTTGGGCCAACCATATGTATTGATAAATATGGCACATGCATATTAAATGGTTGCTGCAACCATAGTATGGATGCTTCAACCATAGTATGGTTGCAGCAAACGTACTATGGTTGCAGCAACTATATAATATGGATATGCCATATTTATCAATATATATGGTTGGCCCAACCATACCTTTTTCTCCGTGTAGGAATGTATTTAGAGTATCTGTCCCTTCTTTATACAATAGTACTTACTGTATATTTTCTGATGATTTTGTTATTTATCTCTACTTGATTGTTTTTGAATCTTTAAAATCAATATAAAGACATAATTATATATAAATTTATATATCCATACTCATTCAAAATGAACTCCTTAGAATGTGGAAAATCCTAGACAAATTTTAATATCAAAGGTCGGCGCTTGAGATAGATTATATAGTAAGTATGTAATCTGTGCAGGTGGGTATAGCTGTGTACAATGCAATGCATACTATGCGAGTAAATAATAATAGTAAGCATTAAGTTCTAGTCAGCGAGGCATGGAGAAATAGCCGAGAAATAAAAAGCGAGAAAAGATTTGGAGTTATAAAGATCACTCAAGGAGCAAGGGGAAAGAAGGACAGAATGAAAATGTGAGAAGGAGAAAAGTTGAAAGAAAAAACCGATGCGATCTTTAGGATCTCGACAAAGCTGTATGCTTGGTTAAGTCTACACAGAACGTGTGGTCTCTCTCTCACTCACTCTGTTGTCCTCATCAAAAGTTCCTTTGTCGAGTATAATTCTCCAAGCACTTAACGGTACTGGAACTCTCCAAGAGTGTGACTTGGCAGCAGGCAGCGATGTTACTTGCAAGGTAGGGAAGGGATGACGTAAGTAGGTCTCGCACAACGATTGGCTGGAACGTATGGTAGATCTGTAGACCGTAAAACTCGGTTTGTCTGTGGCTTGAGAGCGCGAGAGGCTTGTCGAATGACGAAGTCACCTGCTATTTAAAAAGTACCATGATGGTGCATCGGAGCCGTAGGGCTCCCTTTGTCAACCTTTCAAATTTTCATTAAGGGCATGTGATACTTTACCATAAGAACAATTTATTTTCCGCAACTTTACGCTTGCAATAATAAATATTTTTTG
>JAUESH010000015.1:22598207-22616417 GCA_032275165.1 Synergus magnus
ATTTTTTTTTTTTTTTATTCAAAATCTTTAAAACCTATCAATATGTAATGTGTACGTGGGCGACAGAGATCATAGGTTGTCTGTCTTTTTTGTTGATTAATAGCTGTAAATGTAAACAAATAAGAGCAAGCGGGACGTGATCATGGAGAAAACAATTGACAGTTTTCCTCATAATTGTTTCTCCGTTGCTTTCATTTGTTTACATTTGCAGCTCTTAATGAGCAAGAAAGACAGATAATCAATGTTCCGCCATCCCTAAATATTCATATAATATAATACAATATAATCCTCCACACACACGTACATATATACAGATAGAGATAGGGTCTTTATCTTCAAGTATGCAAGAGCTGTGCGCGTGACACATAAGAATTGAGAAAAAGAAAAAGATGAAAAGGGATGGGAAGGGTTGTAACGATAGATTGAGTGTAACAAAAAAAGCGGGGATGGAAGGGAGAATATGTACCACAAGGAGGGGTGTTTCATGTGATGAGGAAAGAGATAGGAGAACGGGTCGAGGGGACGAGAGAGGTGAAAGTACCGCTATACCTGGAGTAGCCCGAGGCAAAATACATACCTACCTACCTAGTGTATAGGTTGCTGCCAGTTCTCATACACTAAACTACCACTGTCGGTTGTCGATATGATTTTAACTTGCTTGAAAACGTACTGTGGTATATACTCTAGCTGGTAATGGACGCAGGGATTACGTAGCATGCTGTGCTGCCAGCCTCTGATACTCAAGAACTATAGTGGCGCTCTGTTACACTCGCGCTGGCCACAAGGATCGTGGTTCAGGCTTCTCTACTTTGTCTGAACCAACTGGCGAACGTCCGCGCGGCTCGCCAGCTTTTGTTTCATAGTTAATTAGCCGAAAATTGTTTTTACTCATTCAGTGTATATTTGTGCGTGATTATATGAATTTCTTAAGATCTTCTTTGTGTTATTACAAGAAATAATTATTCTCAATTTCAAGAGATGACTAGCCGCCTTCAAAGGACGACAATATTGCTGTGTTTCTGCGCGAAACAATCTTCACACACGACGTCTATACCTAACCTACAATCGAATGAAGCATATATCTTTTAATTTCATTCATATAATATTCCACACACAGTTGATGTACATAATACTGAAAAACTTTAATTGAACGAGCAACGTTATGAAAAATTAAACATTACTGATATTAGTTTAAAAAAATATATATTTTTTGACCGTGTACATCAACGTTATACTATTAGAGGTGTACATATGTTAGGTGTTTATGGAATAGTGCATTGTCCATTTCGCTAATGGATTTTTAAGAAACACATGAAAAAGTATGTACATTTTTGACTTTAACAATAATAAGTGAGAGTGGTTGTCGTTGACCGACAAACGGTGACAAAGTGGAGTATCTGTTTGCTGGTAGCAGTATAGCAGTGCGGCAGCTTCAGCGTTCTAGTCAACATTTTCAACATCTGTTAGTGTGCTACAGGCGCGAGTGAAAGGTTGTTTGATATTATTAACCAGTTAATGGATATTCCGTACTATATTGCCTCAAGTTCCTTTTATCAAACTATTTTTATCATTTTTCATCATCAAGAAAATATTGTTTTAAAATTCGGAATTGTAACAGACTGTGTGTACTGTGGTGCACAATGCAAGTAGATGGGGTCGCACACCTGCGTGTATACACATAGATTGGCTTTTGCCATGTGTAATATACGCACATTCGCCTTCATCTCTGATCAGTTTCACGTATACACGCATACCTCTGACCGTATGTGAGTTCTTACTCGACACACATTTGCCATCAGCCTTACGATATGCTGTCATCGTGGTCTTCGTCGACGTCGGCGGCGGCGTTGTCTTTCAACCTAGTCCAGTACCTTAACTTTCTAGTCGCATCACTAACAAACACTTAGGAATTGAAAAACTTTTCTCGCACCACATTACATTTTCTTTTTTTTTTTACTTTTTAAACATTTAAATACTGATCTCAGTGTATACTCTTTATTCCGCGAGAAGAGAAACTTTGTTCAAGTGCACAACATCCTTCGCATACATTTATCACTCTCATTTATTAGCATCTTTGGCAAATTTTGTTTTATTTTAAATAGGTATACTTGACCATCTTACACTGCAATAAGATTTTAATCATCTGTATATATTTGAAAAATTTACTAATACTTTTAAACTTTCCCGCATTTTTAATGTAAAATATATCTCTCTTTGCGCTTTGTTCAATGTATATTAAATCCTTTCAATTTCTCTTACTGCTTTTTTAAATGTGATCAGGCAGAATATATTAAGTTTAAATGCATACATCTAGTAGTATTTTTTTTGTTTTGTTTTATACATGAAATACAGCAACTTCCGGTTTTCTCCGAGACGTATACTAGTCCAAGACATATTTTACCGGTGGAGATCTAAAAGACAATTTTGTCTCGCCTACAAAAATATCAACAAATTGTTGAAGATACAAGTACCTAACACGGAGCCTTTGAGTCTTTCCATATGGATGTATACATATATGGAAAAATGATTTTATTCCATTTCTAAATTGAACTTTTCGCGTTTACTTTGATTCAGTCCTATAAGTAAACACACTAATCAAGAGTATGAAAATATACACGTTTGATAAACGCAACTTCCCGCGTAGAAATTTTGCTGTGGCCCCGGTCGGGCCCAGATCGGGGAATCTGGTCCCAATTAGGTCCAAATCGGGAATGAAACACGAGGCCCGACCGAGCACAGACCTGGAAACCCGACTTCCGGTTGGGGCTTGGTCGGGCCGTGTTTTTCAACACCGGTCTGGGCCAGTTTTGAAAATTTCTACACGGGTTTGGTTAGGTGGAGGGCGGCCGTATACAAAATACGTGATACTTTTTTAAAACCATTTTTGCACCTAAAGTGACCATATTTCAAATGCTAAAAAACAGAACGCTGACTGGTAAAGCGGGGGGGGGGGGGTGCAGATTCAATATGCTTACAAAATACTCTCGAGTCATGAAACATTATATTTTCAATAAACACATTATCAAATATTACATATGTTATATGTAATTACATGTATAATATATGTTACACATATTTTTCTGAAGAATGTACTTTACACAAAATTTCGTCATTATTTTTAACAATGTTACAAAAGTCTTCGCAATAACTAGTTAAATTGTATTTCACAAAAAGCAGAAAATCTTAAGAGTGAAAGAGGCAGAGATAGATTCACTCTCTCTTTCAATCTTATGATTTTCTGCGTTTCGTTTTCTGCTAATTTCTGGTTTTTCTAAAAAAAAAAAAAAACCCATTGGTAGGACAAACAGGACAAATTGCTAAAAAGCAGGACGTTTGACAGGACGCTCACCGCGACAGGACAAACTGCTGAAAAACAGGACAGTCCTGCCAAAAACAGGACTTATGGTCACTTTATTTGCACTCCTCCACCGCATAATAATCCGTGATATTTTTTTTGTTACCACTTCGCTAAAGAGTATATAACTTACTTCGTGCGAGTAACCCCTTATCTAGCAATATAATCATTAAATTAATTATATATTCGTCACAGCGCCACCTCAAAAAAAAAAGGTTAACATCGTTTGATACATATTTAGGTGTTGCTATAGTTATAGGGCCACATGAACATATCAACATATGGATCAAAAACTTTTTAAAAATCTTTTTTAATTACTTTAATTCACGGTTACTTTTTATGAATTCAAATTAATGTTTTTCATAATTCAAGAAATAATGAATTATTTCTTAATTATTTCCCAATATACTGGGCCGTATGTGACTTTGCACTTGGAAATAAGACGCATTTTAATGGCTGTAAGCTGCACTGAAAAAACGAGTTGGTTGGACCAACTACTTTGGTTTGTAATATATGCCGCTGCTACTTTATTGGTTGAGACAACCACTTTTTTTGTTGGCGGTGCTATTCGGTTTGTTGAGGTAACAATGTGAGTAGTAGCGTTAACAAGAAAAATGGTTGTCCCAACCAATAAAATAGCAGCGACATATATTACAAACCAAAGTAGTTGGCCCAACCAACTCGTTTTTTCAGTGTAATAAATGCATCCTAAAACGTCTTTGGGACATTTGAAATTGGACGTTTAGAGGACGTTCTAATGACTTTTTTTTTACATTTTTGCACACGGGATAATTTCAATAAACGAACAATTAGATTCTAGTTTACTATACTCTAATATACTATTCTATATACGTAAGGGTACACTGTAAAGTACGCCGATCTATCCAAGTGATTTTAATTTATTCTGACAATAAACTGCGAGTATTGCATAGTAAAAACTAGAGATCCTTTTAGAATTAAATCCGGTATTAAAACAGTCCATTCAACCAAATAATATCCCACTTCAGTTTAATGATCCGCGATTCTGATAACTTAATAAAAAAAGTACGATTCGGGAATTAAAATAGACCTAAATATGAGGTTGCACATGTTTTATGGTAAGATTAAAGTTTGGAGTAAACGATTTTAGAACGCCCAAAAAAGGATTCCGGATTAAAAAGAATACCTAGTTTTTACTGTTTGGTCGACATGTTTAAAATGTAAAATTATGATGATGTTACATTATTTTATTTTATTTTTTTTGCAGGTTTAGCAAGGCACAAATAACCGCAAACTAGTATCTTGTTTGTTAATTCCTCATACAGTATTTTCAATACTGTAAAATCAACTCGTTTTGGCCCAGAGGATACATATATGACTGGACGCTTTTTGAAGCGACATCTATTTTGGTACGATAACTCATATTAATTCATATGTATCCGTGCAATTTCTACATATACCTATATGCTTACATTTTTTCCGGTTTTCATGGAAAATATCGTCTGTATTCGTGTTTTCATGAAAAAACTTTTTTTCGTCTAAAATTTGCAAAAATGTATCGCAGAGCGCAAAGTAGTATACCATATCGCGTTTTAACTATAACTTTTTTAAATCAACGTGATTTTTAGTGAGAGTTATTGTCTTTAAATTAATCCCAGATAAAAATCGTGCGACGCACATCGCCTGCACTACATGATTCTTACGTTGCGCATACGAAATCGCACTGACTTTACAAGCATGGTGTGATGGACACATAGAACGACTTTATGAGTCGCACTTTTTTAGCACGCGTGATATCACAAAATGCTAAGGCAATGCGACGCACAGAGTGTGCAGCTCTTAAGGGTGTTGGAGCGTTTTGAAAAAAACAAATTTTCATGTAGAAAGACTCAAATCTTCCATCTCACGTTGTACATTTATTGAAAAATAGCAAAGATGCATTGTTTAACGGGTCCTCTCATCGAGATCGGTTTCTTGATGGCAAAAATTGGGCTTAGTGTCTCTTTTTGGGAAAAAGAAAGTGTTTTTGTTAAAAGGTGAATTTGATCGATTTGATAAAGTTTTTGTGGTTAGAGAACTCCCCAGTGAAAAACGAGAGAGAACCGCTGGATTGGTGGCTATCTGAATGATGCTGCCCTCTAGATACTTGTCGGGAATTTGAAATTTCAATAAATCTAAGCATCTAGATGGCAGAACCAGGCATATAGCCACCAATCCAACGTTTCTACTCGTTCTTCACTGGAGAGTTCTCTAACCTCAAAAGCTTTATCAAATTCACCTTTTAATAAAAACACTTTCTTTTTCCCAAAAAGAGACACTAAGCCCAATTTTAGCCATCAAGAAACCGATCTCGATTAAAGGACCCGACAAACAATGCATCTTTGCAATTTTGCCATGTAATGTACAACGTGAGGTGGAAAATTTAAGTCATTCTATAGATTTCACTATTTTTTTCTGATTTTTTTCATTTTTTGGTCGCGCGCTCTAACATCCTTAATCTGAATCAGCGATAAGTATACTACTGATTCTAATCAGCGTATACACGCTGATGAACCAGTAAATTTCACGCTCTGTATCAGCATATATACGTTAATTGAAATCAGTGCTATACTTATCGCCGATTCAGATTTAGAGAGTGCAGTCACCATGCGGACAATTTTCAAACATGTTCACAAAATTGACGCATAATTAGTTCGCTATTTTCGTCATATACGTTATGGTCACAAATTTGTTCATAAAAATCTTTAGCATTTCGTTATTTAGTTATTTATTGACTAATTTTGTAATATAGCTCATACAAAAATGTATCTCAAATTCGTAAAAGTGAAAGCATACACATTCATTTTGACAATAAAAATAATATAGTGTATTTTGAAAGTTTGAGCGTGTAATTTCCCGAAGCTCTAATCACCTGTGTTATATAAAAAATAAAATCTGTAAATAAATATAAAAGTAATTTCGATTAAAAAAATAACTTTAAAAGTTGTACGTATTTTAAGTCTGTTGGTGTGCTAAAAAAAAAGTAGTTGCTGTAGAATGATTCAAATCTCCACCACCTCATTTCGGACATTTCATGGTAATTTCGCAAAAATGTACTGTTTCATGGGTCCTTTAAGGGCATGTGATACTTTACCATAAGAGCAATTTATTTTCCGCAACTTTACGCTTACAATAATAAATATTTTTTGTTAAAACTAGGCCATTTACCTTCGTCTGAACGAAACGGAGGTAAATGGCCTAGTTTTAGCAAAAAAATATTTATTATTGTGAGCGTGAAGTTGCGGAAAATAAATTTGCTCTTATGGTAATTACCACATGCCTTTAATCGAAATCGATTTCTCGATGGCAAGACTTGGGCTTAGTATTGTTGTTAGAGAAAAAGAAAGTATTTTTGTAAAAAGCTGGATACGACAAAGCTTTTGGGTTTAGAGGACTCCCCAGTGAAAAATGAAAAGAACTGCTGAATTAAAGGGTACCTGTATGGTGCTGCCATCTCGATACTTAGCGGAAATTTTAAATTTTAATAAATCCAAGCATCGTAACGATAGCTGATGACAGCACCCATATAGATAGCCTTCAATCCATCGGTTCTTCTCTAGGGAGTTCTGTAAATTCAAAAGCTTTATCAAATTCATCTTTTAACAAAAATACTTTTTTTTTTTCTTGAAAAACGATACTAAGCCCAAATCCTGTCATCGAGAAACCAATCTCGATTACGAAATCTTTCTCCGGTAAAGTACTATCTAATAGGACTACACTTTGCCCAAGTTTGAGTTCGATCAGACAAAGTCAAATTTCATTGGTGGCATACTTGAGAAATTTTGCCCCTTTTAAGTTTTGTATACTCCGTATGTACTATGATGCATTGTTTAGTTCACGGAAAAAAGTGCTTAAATACTTAAGGGCTTGTTTTACTTACCACATGAGCAAATTTAGATAGCCGCCTGGGTTTTTTCCCATAATTTTTACTTTTTCAACAAAATAATACTGTACAGACGTCCGTTTTTACGTTTTTTACGCCTGTGTATTATTATTTTGTTGAAAAACTAAAAATTGTGGAAAGAAACCCCAGTTATCTAAATGTGCTCACATGGTAAGTAAGTAACACATGCCCTTATTTTATGCTTTTATTTTCTGCTGCGTTCCATATATAAATATAAATTTCTATATTGAAAATGACTAACGCGATTCTGAAAACGTGATTTAGGATAGTTATATTATCCCATCCCCCTATCGAAAAAACCCATGGTTATATCTTATATCATTGTTTCATTGTTATTATTATTATTATTATTATTGTACTATACTTTATACGATTTTATATAGAATTTTAATTCATACTGATGGAATATCAAAAGCTTATGCGTTATTTGATCGTAGCTAACGATTTCAGTTATTGCAATGATGTAAGAGTTTCGTGTTCTCTGCCATATAGGTATATACTTTCTTCAAACAAGTCATACTAAAAATCTAGTAGATGTCTATCTACTGCAAGGTACTTGCGATAAATCCTTTAAATCTATTCGCGTTGAGCAGTACCCTTAGGAGCCCTAAATTTCAACTATTTAAGGTTGTAGGATAGAGAGCCTAATCTCAAAAATCTTTTTTTTTTTCATTTTATTCGTCACATATTCGATATAAATATTTTTTCGCTTTGTACAGCAATTTCGTTTTAAAATAGATAAATTTCTGCAGAGGAAAAAAATATCTAATTGAAATACTTTTTATAAAAAGTATTTCCGAAAAATTCTTTTATATTCCTTAAAGGCATGCGTTTCTTTATGATCAGAGCTATCTAGTTTCCCCAACTGCACGTTCGCAATAATAAATATTTTTCTCTAAAACTTCGCAATTTACCCCCGTCTGTATGAATAAACGGAGCTAAGTGGCCTTGTTTAAAAAAAAATATTTATTATTGCGAACGTAAAGTTGGGGAAACTAATTCATCTTATGGTAAATCTTCACATGCCCTTATGTTAAAATTTTTCGAAAGTGTTTTATGCAAAATATATTTCAATAAAATTTTTTTCCCATTTGTAGATATATTTTTATTTTAAGAATATATTGATAAATAAAGCAAAAAAATATATAAGTCTAAAATTTGACGGATAAAACGAAAAAATTAAGTTTTAATAGTAAGAGCCTTTATGCAACACTATTAAACAGGACACATATATCTTATACACGATTTCAAACATGTAGTTTGCAACTTTAATCATTTTGCTTCCTAATAGAAGGATTACTCTTGTGTTGACGTATATTTTCAAGTCCAATTGACATATTTAGATATATAATTCAACCTCATGAACTCGAAAATAACATTTTTTTCAAATATCCATGTGTGTGTTATTTAGATGTTTAAAAAATGACAAAGATATGGTTCGTGTGCCTACAACATATTGCATATTTAAACTTAGTATACATAAACAATGAAATATGTCTATACTACTATATTCATACTTGGTTGGAACTTCCCATTGAAAGAGTGTCTAGAAGAACGTAAAGCTTTGATCAGTCTTATATACTAACCTGGCATTTACTTTGATACCCGCGTACCTCGCCTACACTGCACTGTATCGATACTAATTTAGTACAGTACGCAGTCGAGACGCTGAAAGAAGAATTTGCGCAACCCGCACTTATACCAATGTCTCTCCTACGTACCTAGTAATACACTATATTTTCCTTCTTGTGGTATTTTCTTTCATTTACTTTGAGTGTATACACATATGAGAACAAATGAAAATATATTTAATTTGTAGTTTTTTTCTCACTAGGAGCTAGGTACATCAAATTCGTTTTACCTTTAACCCTTACCTTTGTGGAAAAGTCGGTTGGGGCCTAAATGGGCCCCAATTGAGTTTTCCAACTCCCAATGGGGGCCCAATTGAACCCAACAACTAATTGGGTTTTGGTCTGGGTTGTGGCGCTGAGTAGTGCTTATGCCCAAAATTGGGTTACCCACTTAATGCCCAATGAATTTAAATAAGATAAATTATTAAACATTCATCATATTTGGTCACGAAACACTTTCAAAATCACAACTAAAATACTATTTTACTAATCAAACTATTATATTTGAAGATTTTTTTACAAATAAAGCTGCCCAATTGGGCCAAGATTGGCGCCCAAATAATAATTGGGCTTAATTGGGAAGTGTTCCACGCGGGTAGCTGCCACACTTCACCCGAATAATATACCTGCCACACTGGGGCGTTTCGTACCCCACCGATAAAAAATTGTATTGTTAAGTGGCCATTAACTTTTTTGACTTAAAAAAAATGTGCTGATAATTATTAAGAGATGTTGTAGAAGACAGTATGGAATAATTTATGAAAAAATAATATTTAGTATTAAAAAAAAATTTTGTATTAAGGGCATGTGAAAGTTTACCATAAGAGCAATTTAGTTTAGACGGGTTTTTTCCACAATTTTTAATTTTACAAAAAAATAATAGTGTCGAGACAGAAAGGAAATTAAAGATGGTTAAAAATTTTTAGCAATATACAACCTCAAATTGAATGATACGCTATTACTTATTAAGGCTAGGCTTATATCTACATACACTTTGTTCAGGGTAGCTTGGCAACTTATTATTTATGAGAATACATTAAATAGTAATAACTTTACTACTTACTTATAATATCTATTTTTTATGTTTGCAGATGACAAAAATGCGGTTTCTAGATGATAGAAGAGGTTTACTTTACTCATAACAAGAATTGTGTATAACTTACATGTCTATTGAATCTGCAACAAGAATTTATCTTGCTCTGTTACAATTCAAAAAAGAAGATACGATCATAAAGCCTTAAAGTCACAAATCTCAAACAGACAAATGGATTTAACTGAGGCTTTTCCTCCTGTTGGAGGCAATGAGGATCTTGAGAAGACCGACTTTTTTGATTTTGTCGTTTCGCCACCTCCACCGCCACACTGTGCTTCTGCTGATGGAATTTCTGATGAAGAGAGTCTTTTACATCGAACATCCTGTAGAACCATGGATTTCTTGCATGATCGTCAACTAAATGTTGAGGACCATGATCAGCGTGAATTGCATGGCACATCGTTCATTAAAGAAACCAACAATAATACTCTGACTGCCTTGCCACCTGTTTCCACTATTACTAGTTCCTTGAGTCATCATCACGCTCGAAATCACAACTGCGATAACATTCAGAATGACCATGAAATCTCAATGGAGCAATCGGATTGTGATTATTGGAGTACAGTGGGCGATAACAAGGAATCAGCGTGTAATATTCTTCTTGAGGATTTAAATAAATATTGCTGGTCTGCTCATACAAACAGTCATCAGTCGCTCACGGGACAGCCCGATACCATAGATGTGAATCAAGTCAGTGACTCTGTACCAAGAGCTTGCAGTGATAATGATAGGCAAAATACGGATGGCTCTATTTACACTCTAACTGTACTAAACAATGAAACTGATTCTATGGATGCTTTAGATTGTTGCAAAAGTCCTGCTCCAGCAGTCTCTGATTCGTGGTCCTTGAGACCGAATCTCGACCTCGACGCAATTCTTAGCTTAGAACCAGCAACGGCACCAGAACAACCAGATCACGATAGAACCGGACTAGATGGCTCGTCTATAAGCTCGGAACGATTTCATTCAATTTCGGGAACACCATCCCAATATTCTGCCGAGGATAGTGGCTTTGTAGAAAGCAAGGAATTGTGTGGTGTTGGTGGTCGATCGCAACCCAACGGTCTAGGTGATAATAATAATGACTGGAAGTTGTCCGATCAAAATCACTTGAATGAAGTGACAGTTTCTGCAACAACCGCTTCGAGTGCAGATTCTGCTGAAAGCTTGCTTAGAAGTGCTTTACAAGGTAAACTGTATACGGGTTCTTCACAAGTGGTTTCATCATCATCTCAAGCTGCTTCAACAATGTCATTAACAGCTACCAGTAGTGCCAGCAATACATTGCAAATCATTACGGACCATCACCAACATCAGCATCAACAAGAATCACAACAACAATCAGAAGATGAGGTAATAAATACTTGTACAGATGAGGATCTTATATTATCCCAACTTGATACACAGACTTACAGACCGGGTGACTATGAAAAATTGAAAAGTATTGCAAATGAGGTTGTTGAATCATACTGCAGTTTAGAACCTGTTTGTAATGTCTCCGCTACAACGACAGTGATGTATACTTTAGATCCAAGTAGTGGTAGTTTGGGTACTATTACTTTACCTGCTGATTTGGGACAAGTTGGAACAGTAACAGTGGTCACAGCTAGTAGTCTTGCACAACAAGAAATGCTTCAACAGGCTGTTACTCGAACAGAAATTGATCAACAACAACAACAACAACAAGTAACGTCTAATCAGATGGCATCTACGAGAGTCGGGTCTGCTGGTGGTGTTGGTGGTGGCAGTAGTGGTAATTCAACTACGAAATCGGGAAAAAAATATTGCAGACGTAAAAACAATAGTTCTAGTAGCCCAAGTGGAGTAAATAGCAATGCATCTTCACTCTTGAGTAATAGTAGTGGTAATAATACCAGTGGTAATACTAGTATTAGTCAACAGCAATCTGCAGGATCTGGTGGTTCTCCAAGTAGTGTACAACGGAAGGAAAGATCTCTTCATTATTGCAGTATCTGTAGTAAAGGTTTTAAAGATAAATATAGCGTTAATGTACACATTAGGACACACACCGGTGAAAAACCCTTTGCCTGTTCACTATGTGGTAAAAGCTTTCGACAAAAGGCTCATTTAGCCAAACATTACCAGACACATGTTGCGCAAAAACCAAATGTTGCCAATTCTAATAATTCCAATACAGTTGGTAATAGTAGCAATACAAATAGTAACAGCTCGTCTACCGATTTGTCAACAGGGCGTACACAACCACAACCACTTGTAGCCACCGTTACCACCACGTGTAATCCATCCAACTAGTTTTTCTTGTCCTCTAGCAAGCCTTGACCGAACAATTATTTCTGTCACATTATAATAGGTTCATGGCGATTTGCGAATTACCTGTCAAAATCGTAATATAGAATTTTTATTTTTTATACTACAATTACACTGAGTATAAATATTTTCTTGCTACAAAGTAAAGTGAAACATTTAAAAGTTTCTCTTTTTTTTTTACTATTATCTTAAATAAATTCTATACATATTGTATTATAATACATATAAACTGCGAATAATGGAGAAATGCTACATTGTTAAGCTAAACATCGATCAGCAGAAAATACAAGCTAATGTGGGCTTTTCAAACATTGAACAAATTCCTCGTTTTGAAAAAGACCCTACTATTATCTTTCAAACTACCCACTCGAAATACTCGATGTACATTGTACAAAAAGTTTTGCTCATTGTGTTCCATGAAATAACTCTTGCGTATTTAAGGATTTAACGAATTTGATATCTTTTGAGACTCTTGGACATATTAAGGATGTTGGATTGGATCCATGTTCTAACCTCAAAATTCTAGTTCTTCATTTTACTTCATAAATATTACCATTAAATATTTTTTCGCTGGGCATCGGAACTCATTTTTCAAATAGAAGTGTGCCTATAGAGCGAAAAAATGTTTGCTTTTGATATTTTTTGCGTAAAATGAAATAATTACATTTTGAGGTATCATGTATTTCGCGAAAAAAGATTAGTATTGTTCATCAGAAGTGTCGTGAATGTTATGCTAATAATGATGATTAATGATAAGATACCATTAAACAATTCTGAAAAAATACATAATTGAATAATTACAATGGGCGCAGTATAGCTATATAAATTATAGCTTTAAATCAATTGCGCAGATTGCCGGGAAAAAAGGAAAGCAATTCTTATATACTCATATCCCTATTATAATTTCGATTTTTTAAAAATGAATAGCATTATTATCATCAGTCTTCCAACATAATATTCTTATGAAAAATTACATATTACTGAATTACTCTACACAAGTTTTTATTGTCATTTGCATTTTATGTACATATGGAAATTTTATTACTATTTGTATTTCACTTTACAACATCCTTAGCAAAAGCGGATTTTCACAGGTGAAAAAAAAAATTATAAATCATGTATATCTTTTTATTTAATTCTATAAAGTTTGAGCTATGTATTTTAAATACAGATTACATATATGTAAATGTTCCCAGGTATCGTAGACTAGTCCAAAAATTGTTTGTTTCTTTTTCACAAATGACGCACTAATTTCTTCAGTTTCTTAGTAAATAAATAAGTTAAATAACTCACATAATACATGCAGCATAAGAGCTTAATTGCTTTTGAGCGCAGTGTAGGGGATATAAATTCACAACAATGAAGACCTTTTAGGCAATATTCTGATGCGTATACTCTGTTTTCTCCAATTTTACTATTATCTATATGAACTCTAACATAATCTAATATATTTATTAATTTAATTTTTTTCTATCACTATTCAGTACAACATCTTTGTAAAAATACGAATTTGCATTTTGTTCCTATACATATAATAATATAATTGCGAATTTGTATTAACTGTGTAAGGAAATGACAATGCTGCTGCCACAAATAATGACAATAATTAAAACCATGACAATTATTATTAAATACAAGTGCATTAATGTCGATATTTTATACGGATCTATACGATTATACGTAGATATATGATAGTATAAATTTATATTTTTTGTTAATTAGACTTTAGTCTACAATACGTATGCGCGCAAGCATCTAAAAAGCGATGACATTACAATTTAAGCAACAATTAGTAGCACAAACTGTGATTTAGGTACATATTCAATGAATGGTTAATATAAAATGTCATACTGGATGACTATATAGTGAATTTTACAATATCAAGGGTTTTGATATAGATTATAAATAAAGCTTTTTACTTATATAATTCTTTTACATTCTACATTTAGCGGGATATACATCATGTTCCAGAGCAACTTTACACTCTTGCTTAAGTTTACTTAAACATTATCCATAAAATGCATCTCTCTTTCTCTTTCTTTCTCATTCCAATTTAAAATAATAAGTAGTTACTATAATGAATTAATGGCAAGTCGATTAATTTAGCTGCACAAAAAAGCATTTTTATACTTTATTGCAAAAATATTTAGGGGCCGTCCATAAATTACGTGGTCTTTTTTTGAAATTTTTACTCACGTCCCCCCGTCTGTGAGAGTCCGTATGTTTGAAACACGCCCCCTACCTTGACATAATTTTTGTTCTAATTATTTTAAAACAATTAACTTTGCTAGTAAATCTATAGTGAAAGATATATCAATCAACGAAAGCGAATGGGTCCATTAAATTTTGAACTTGCGCTGTTATAAGTGATCACCCAGCATTGCTTCCAAAATTTGATATTCATAGGTGAGCATAGAGAAATTATTCACCCACCCACCCTACCCAAAGTGTTTTACGTAATTTATGGACGTCCGGTTACCGAAATTTACTACAACAACAAGTATAAACTGGAATTTTGGGATTGAGTCAATCCAGGAAAATTTTTCTAAACATTTTTAACTTTCGATTAATTATTTTTTCCTTATAGCATATCGGCCCCTCAGAATTTTTCCCAGTATCCCATCCTAATCCTACCTGGGGCTAAACCCTGTATCTCTTTTACATTTAGAGTTTATATTTCAAGTCTTTCAAATGAACCAGATCTATTTTATGGATATGTATTTTATAAATGAAAAGAAACGGACGATATTTACAACAAATCTCACATATATTTTTACATTCTCATCATCAAATGAGAAGGTATTGGTTTTTTTTTATTATTTATTAATATCCACATTTATGTTTAAACTATTATAAATGAATTTAGACCCCAAATGAGATTCATTATTTATATAGTATATATTTACCTATTTCCTCTAAAAAATTCTGAGTGAATTTCATTTTTGGTTCATCGCTCTAAGAGAGAAGTGTAGACTCGGCATCATTATTATCGTCATAAGATAAAATTTATCATTAAAATGTTTTTCTTTTTTTAATCTAAAGTTTCGAAAACTTTCTAGTAAACTCCTTCAATATAGTTCTGACTTTCTCAATTATAGTAAATTAATCTATTTCTCCACTCCAATTAACGAATGGGATCCATTTATCAAGGGGACAAAGTTTTGATTTCTTATATCGTAACATTTTTGTACACGCGACTGTAGCTTTTCATAGACTATCTAGGTTCTTCGCCAATCAAGGTGGCCATAAATCAAGAAGGTAACCTAGAAATAAAGAACCCTATAATATTTATCATATTTATGCAAACCCTAAAGGAGGAAGATAATTGAAAATTGTAATCAAAGATTCTTTTATATCAACTTTATTCAATAGTAATAATAATTATTGAAGCTTTGTTTTATTTCTGACAAGCGTTTCAAAAATACATCAAGTGTTACATATATTAAATGATCGAACCAGGTAGCATTTTAACAACTTAAATAGACTATAGTGATTTATGAGTTTTAATATTTAAATACTATTAACTAAAGATTTTGTATTAAGAAGTGCCGTTATTTTTTACTGCTAAAAAATCATGCAAGACAAATCAGATTGTATCATTTGTGTTTCTGCCTTTGAATCAAGAAAATATTTAAGTACATATAAGTAATATACTCAAAAAGATATAACATTAATCTCAGAAACTAGACATAGTGTGAAACTCCTTTTTTATGTACTACATAAAGAAGGTGAGAATTCTTAAAAATCAGAAATCGACATAAATGTTAAATGTAAGTGATGAGAGACTAAGAAAGAACTTTATCTTCAGGTATAGTTGGACTGGTTGCAGACGATACTGCAGATGCACGTCTAGAAGCCTCTGCTTCTCTTAAAGCTTCGTCGAAGCTCTGCATCGAATTAGACCTTGATGGTACAACTTTCGTCTACAAGAAAAAATGTAAGATATTATATAATATTCTAATCTGAGAAAACGTACATATGTAGGCACCATTGCAGGAAATAACACAATAATTTTAGATATACCCGTCGTAACTCCCTTATGAGATCTCTTGACCTCTCCTCCTTTTCTTTTGCCTTAACTGTGATACTGTTATCGGCGAATGTAAAGAATCCGATAACTACCATAGTTAGTTTCTCAAAGTCAAGGCGAACGAGAACCCAGAGAGCAAGCTTCAGCTTTTCTACGCTGAAAGCATAGATCTGAAGGTCATCCATGTAAAACATATGAGTGACCTTTATGTTCCCAGAAGTAAGGTTCGCCACAATCAGGGGCGGATACAGGTAAGGGTTGGGGGGGTGCCACCAGAGCTGGCTGAGAACATCTCTAAATAAAGGTCATGAAAAATATCATTGAACAATGTTGGTCTGGGTTTTCGGGGGGGAGGGGTGGGAATGACTGCGTGGCACCCTCCTTGAATCCGCGCCTGGCCACAATTGCAACTCTCCCGAATTACAAAGGGTGAGAGATAGAGGCAGAAGTGCATTTGCCTCTTCATGCTGCTAAGAATATCAAAATAGAATTTCAAGCTCAATTTGTCGCGATCAGAAAATTTTTAGAGAATAGTTTTTAAAATGTACGCATTTTGCAATATACATACCTCAAATCTCGTTCAAAAATTTGAAAAGAAATTTGCGTATGATTACCCTCAAGAAAAATGTGACTGCTGGTGTCACATACTGTTCAAAAACTTACTTTTTTTTGGAAGACCATAATATGAATATCATGTTGATGTCGTAAAATATTTAACTCTGTTTGAATATACATATATATTCATACCTTTACATTTTCGTAGGCTGATCCGACCTTCTCTTCCAGAGATCGGAAGCTATCAGAATTTCTCATTTGTCCTAATTTCGTAGAGAGTCCGCTGCCAAAACCACCAAGAATGCTAGTTGTCTTTTCTGCTGTGGATTTAAACACTGATTCTGTTTTTTGAAATCTGAAAACCATCACATACAATATTAAATTCTATTAAAATTTATATTTTCAGCTTTTGACTGAGTCAGATTTGTGCAAAATTCATTATATCTTTAGGTACTTACACTTGACTCTCTTTAACGTTTCGTAATCCCTGATTGACATCATCAGATAATTCTTTCCACACACTGATACCTAACTTTCTTTTCAATTCATGTGAGACTCTAACTTTGCTTGATAAAACGTGCCTTAACGTTTGAATTTCTTCTTCTACCTATTAGACGGATACGTTTTTTATACATTTTATACTTGAGGTGTTCGAATAATTAAAGGAAAATGGTTGCAGCTTAGAAATACGCTATCTTTTACAACTGATTAATCCCGTTACGTTCTTGGGGACGAAAAGGACGTTTGAATATTGCTATCACCTACAAACGTTTTCAACAGTAGGTTGAGCAAGTCCGTAGTTTTTTAGCAAAATGAAAAACATAATTCGCTGAAATATTTTTTCCTTGTGCAAAATACCAAGGGGTTTCCCATTCTAGCCATCTCAAAGACCTCGCAAATGGCAACCGAATTCAAAACTTTTAAGTGTTTTTTGTTACCAAAACACGTACACCATGACGGAAATAAATTGCAAAAGATGTCCTATTTCAAATTAAGGTTCATTTACTAAAACGCACCCCCCCCCCCCCACCGCCACAACCCCTCCCTTCCGACGTGCTTCGCTCTTCTACACTGTAAAAAATTCTGTGTAAATTTACATTAGGAATCGGGAATATAAAATGCCAGTGATTTCTAAGAGAAATTTACAAAAAAAAAATATATATATAAAATAAAACGTACATTTTGCCTAGAATTAATATAGAATTACACAAACTAGTGTAAATTTTGCTTGATCGTGTAAATTTCCATTATATATCAATGTACACTGGTACACCAATTCGGGGCCACTCTATTCAGGGCCGTTTTCACGCTTGACTGATTCAGCGTCCCTCCCCC
>JAUESH010000015.1:22672203-22683544 GCA_032275165.1 Synergus magnus
TTTTTGGGTTAGGTAAAACAATTTGAAAAAATTCTGAAAAATGTTTTCGATAGGGTAGAAAAAGATAAAAAAGTTTCAGACAAATCGAAAGGGATCGGGGTCAAAAGTGGTCGATTTGGCATGGAATGCCCCATATAATTTAAGGGATGGGTTGATCTTAATAAATATTTTTTTAATGAACATATTTTTGGTGTAGAGTTTAATGTTTATTTATAGATGATTATGGATAATCTTAAAGAAGATCCGTTTGAATATTGAAATATATGTAGATGACTAATATGTGTAGATTTCAATCAAGTATGTTTTAAGGAATGTCAAGATTACATCAATCACGCAAATTAATTAATATACATATGTATTTTTATTTCCAAATTTTAGTACCGCTCTTTTTTTTTGGATTGGTGACCGCTTGGATTAACGTTCTTTTTTATTTCACTTTTTTCATATTTGTATAATTTTTAATATTTATTTCGATATTATATATTTAATATTTATTAATAAACAAATTTAAAGCAAAAATTAAAAGTTAAGTTAAGCAAGCTAATGACGGTTAGTAGTTGGATTGGTGACCGCTTAGATTAGTGTTCTTTTTCTTTTATTTTATTTCATAATTGTATGATTTTGATTATTTATTTCGATATTATATACAGAATATTTATTAACAAACAATTTTAAAGCTAAAATTAAAAGTTAAGTTAATGAGCATAAAGTTGGCAAAACTACCATGGTAATTATTACCACATGCCCTTAATCAAAATGTCAATTCTACTATAAAATTATTAAAAGCTCCAAGAATAAAAAAATAATGCTATTTTAATTACAAATGTTTTCAATGTAAAAATTAGACATTATTTTTTCTAAACATTTAAGGTTTAAATTTTCGCGCATTTTTAGGCGACCGCAGCGCCATCGAGACGCCATTCGGTGATTTGTCAAATAAGCTATGTGGACGTTTTTTTGTCAAATCATCTTGTTCTTGTTCTTGTGGTGAAAGCAGCGTCAAAGAGTGCGTAATATTTTAAACATATTTCGTCTCAATAAAATCTGAAGTTTCTATAATTATTATACGGTCCCTTCAACCGTTCAATTTATATCTTGGTAAGTATCTAATTAGTTAACAAAGTGTTGCATCAGTTTCACATCGTGTTCACAGCCGCAAAGTGTTTTTGGAGCATAACATTTATTAAGTGAAAAATGCCTTAAAAATCACATTTTTCAAAATTTATAAGTCTTTAGGTGTTTTTGACTTTATTCTCTTATAATTCTGCTGAAAGAGCAAGCTAGAGAACGAAAACTAACTTCAAAAAGAGAGTTGACGCTTTTTGCGTTTGATTTAAGGTTAGGTTATACGGTCAGGTCACACCAATTTCCTAATTGGTGACAATTTGCCGTTATTTTTATGAATCTGTAAATTCGAGATTTCGGGAAATACATATGATGATTAATTATCAATTAAATTCATTATAATGTCGATATTGGCAAACACTGGCAAATGTTTTATATACGAATTTTATGTTTCTTATTTTAAAATATGAAAAATAACCATCACAGATTTCGGGAAAAAGCCGGTATCTTTAAAATCGTCTAAAGCTTTCAGATTTTCATATTATTGATTTCCAACTAAATTCAGTATTGTTAATACTTCGTGAGGATAACATAAATTGGAGGGAGACAACAAATGATTTTTTGAAATTAATTCAGGATTGCTTAATGATTTCAGACGCAGCTGCAATATTTCTACGATGGCAGACTCAGATGACGAATACGATCGGAAAAGGAGAGATAAATTTAGAGGAGAAAGAACAGAATCCTATTCCAGAGAAGGACGTAGAGATGATCGGAGACGTGACGATTGGGTAGATAGGTGAGCAGATTATTTATGATTTTTGAATTCAATGAGGCTTTTATTTACAATTGGGACTGTTTCTATATTGTTTTAAAATCCTAAAGAATTAATTTAAATTTGTTTTAGGTATAAAGATATGATTATACCATCCAAATATCCTATTTACCTTCCAGAAAGAGACATAAAAGATATGTTGATCGTTCTCCGCATTCCTTCTATTCATCCATTCCTCCTCCTCCCCTTCCTTCTGTTATTGGATTGGTTTCCTTAAAAAGGTGAGACTTTAATAAATTAAGGAATAAGAGATTCCTTCAAAACAAAAGTTATCTTATTAGAAATTTAGTGTATGTATCCTGAAATCAATTTACGAGACGAAATTGACCTCACATTCTCCGAAATTTGAATGTTAATTTAATTAATGATTATTTATTCCAGAGAATGGTCAAGTCGGCCTAGAGCGAGACCAGACTATCGCGAGTATCGTGGAGGTGGTGGAGGCGGTGGTCGGGACCGTTATAGTCCCGCTCGTTCTCAGGAAATGGCACCACCCATGAAAAGAATGCGAGGTGATTGGGACGACAGACCCCGTTATGGACATGATTACTACAGTGGTGGTGGTGGTGGCGGCGGTGGCGGAGGAGGTGGGGGCGGAGGTGGCGGCGGCTCTTGGGGTGCAGATCACTATCCTCCACATCATAGCAATCATCACTATGGAAACCATAGTAACAGCAGCAGGTTTGTTTATCTTTCATCTGCAATTGTTTTTACTCCTAATGCAAACTAACCTAATTTAGTGTAATTCGTTTAATTGTTAAATATTGTTTTCATAATGAATTTAAAGACGCATAATAACATGAATTCGATGCGGAAACGAAGTTGTCTCACTCCAAAATTGTTAGCCAAGTTGAGGTACATTAGTAAAATAAGATTATTAAAAGTTTAATTCCAATTTATAACAGAGAATCTAATTTTCCATTTGCTTATTATTTTAGCCGAGAAGTAGCGGGAAACTTTAGCAATTCAAATATTGAGACTCAGCCACCAATGATGACCTTTAAAGCATTCTTGGGCACTCAAGAAGATACCATCACTGATGAAGAAGCAATTAAACGGTACAATGAGTACAAACTAGAATTTCGACGTCAGCAACTGAACGAGTTCTTTGTAGCTCACAAGGACGAGGAGTGGTGAGTGTATTTTGTTTCCGTCTCACACTCGTATTTCTAAACCTTTTACTGGATTTCAAATTCTTGATGAACTAAGTGGAATATTTATTTCACATTGAAGTTTTAAACTTTACTTTCTTTACAAAAAGGCTTAGTTTTGTTTTGGCTATGAAAATGTTGGGTTAATCTGTAATTAAGTGGCACGTTGTTGGCTAACTTTTAACAATGGGTGCGTTCCGAATCTAGTTGTAAAAAATTGCAACGCCGAGAGTGCGTTACAATTTGATTAGTGAGTTAGTCTAGATATTATATAATTAATGAAAAAATATTTTGGTAGCCTTTCACAGTGCTGCGCTTTGAAAACAGCGAATTTCGGAACGCATCCTGTTACCAGATATCTGTCTATCCCTACAGCACACAGCCATCATCGCCCAATGCCTTGGGCACGGGTCACCTCGTCCGTTTATTTTTTATCACTTTCGCGATTCGCGCATCGTTGAAGATATGAGCTGTATATGCATATATGAGTTAGCTATGATTAAACGAGCTGGGCGCGCAAAGCCCAAAAATGCTCGTGTAGGCCGCGTTTTAAACCCGCACAGCACTTTTGAACCTTGAAACTAAGCTTAAAGATATGATTATCGTCGAGAAAACTAAATGCGAGCAAAATATATGACAACAGGTGAGGGCTCCATTCTGTAAAAAATCATGTCGACTCTCTTGTCACATGTAATGGTACTTTTAAGAAATTTATTACATATTAATAATTCTCTTAAGATATAGCTGCATTATTAATTTTTTAAAATTACTTTTTACGTGTAAATTTTTATTTCAGTCCCTAATATAATATAACAAATACCGTTGTAGCTAAAGAAATAATAATTTGTGAAGAATGATCTTTTATGGGAGAAATTTTTTTTAAATAATGTAAATAGTTTTATAAAGTGAGAAGATATATAAATATTCCTGATTATTGCAGGATCAATGGAAAACTCATTGAAAAAGTTGAAATGACATAAGATGGGTTGTTTTAGTCTTTGAAAAATGTTGATACATGTATACAATATATAAATTTTAATAAACAAATAAAATTAATTTTTTCTATAGGTAAAACGATAATAGGAAAATATATTTGAAGCATAACAAGCTTATAGAAATAGTACAACAATTAGTAAAAAAACGGACCTTTTTTTATTCAACTCTTACCAATTTTTTAAACAAAGTCTTTACCTGGAACTAACCAACCTTTGTTTTATCGTGGCTACTAGGTTCAAGATTAAATATCACCCAGAGGAATCCATCAAGAGAAAAGACGAACAATTAGCAACGTTGAAGGTAAAGTTTATTTGGTTTTAAATTTAATTTATAAGAGGGGGTTACTGCCCCCTCTTACCTCTTCAAGTTAAATAAAAGTATTAAAAGATTTGATTTAATATTTATATTTATTCTAAATTTTAGAGACGTGTGGAAGTGTTTATGGAATTGCTCGAAAATGGCAGCATAGACAAGGTCACGGTTGATGCTGACCAGGCTGATGCTTTGCTTCATCTTTTGGATGCGGTTGTCATCAAATTGGAAGGAGGTACAGAGGAGGATTTGAAAATCCTTGATGTCAAACCTCCTAAACCTGCTGCACCTGCAGAACCTGCAGTTGCTCTTAAAGACAAAGACAAAGAGGAGGTCAAGGAAAATAAGGCATCTGTCGAAAAGAAACCCGAAGAGAGGTAAATTATACTTTGAATTAAACAATCTTTTTTGTCATGGTTATAATTAACTGAGATTTGCAATTTTTAATTAAATATAATATCATATCTTCTATTTCTTTTGATTTAGTGATGAAGCGAAAAAAAGTCCTGAGAAGGATACTGAAGAGGAAAAGCGAAACGGAGATGTCGAAATGAAGGATCCAGAGAAAGAAGAAGAGGAAGAGTCTGAGAAAAAAGGTGATGAGGAAGGAGATGAAAAAGTGGAAAAGGAAGAAGAATCAGAGCCGAAAGAGAAAGAAAGCGAAAAAGAAAAAGAAGTAGTGGAAGAACCAGGTTTGTCAAAAATTCTTATGAAATAAAAATTCAAAAAATTTTTAAATTTAAATTGATGTAAATATTTAATTTTTATTTTACTGAAGTTCCAGAAGTTGCTACTAAAAAGAGGAAGCGAAGCAAGAGTAACAGCAGTTCAAGTAGTACAAGTAGTTCAAGTTCTTCTGATAGTGAAGATAACGCTCCAGCAACCGAGAAAAGTAAGCACATTTCTTAAAAAATATTTTCTATAATTGGAAATGGTATTCCAAAATGCTTTAATAAAATATTAAACTATTTTTTTTTTAGAAGAGGAAGAAGAAGAAGAAGAAGAAGAAACTAAAGTCGAGGATAAGGAAGAAGCGAATGAAGATGAGGATGAGAAAAAGAAGGATAAGGAGACTAAAGTGGAAGAAGAAAGTGCAAGTGAAAAGAAAGAAACACGAGAACCTGAAGCTGTTATTGACTTAGCGAGCGAAGACAAGGAGAAGGAACCGCGTGCACTTCATAAAACAAGCAGTATCTTCCTCAGGAACTTGGCGCCTACGATAACTAAAGCTGAAGTCGAAGCTGTAAGTTAAAAACATTATTCAGAGTTGCAAAGAGAATTGGACTTTTAATTTTTTTTTTGTTACGAATTTTCTTATTTTTTTAGATGTGTAAACGATTCCCTGGATTCTTAAGGGTCGCGATAGCAGATCCACAACCAGAACGTCGTTGGTTCCGTCGTGGTTGGGTTTCTTTCGAACGTCAAGTGAATATCAAAGAAATCTGCTGGAGTTTGAACAATATTCGGGTAATTATCGAAATTCTGATGTTATATTATTACAATTGAATGATTTTATGAATGCTAATAAATATGGGATAAATTATGTTCAACAGCTTCGAGATTGCGAACTTGGCGCGATAGTAAACCGCGACCTTTCCCGTCGTATTCGCGCTGTCAATGGAATGACAGCTCATAAACAGGTTGTCAGACATGACATCAAGCTGAGTGCAAAAATCGTGCATAATTTGGACAATCGTGTAGGACTTTGGGATGAAAAGAAGGAACATGAGTCGCCTAAAGAAGAAGAGAAAAAGGAATCTAAATCTTCTGATCAGATTGCCATGGAAATCGAACAAGCTGTGAGTTTCATAAAACATCCTTGTAAACTTATTACTCTTATATTCTCTTAATGATTAAAAAATATTTTTATGACTAATAATGCTTTTAATATTTTATGCAGGCTTTTGGACTTTCCTCGAAGAATCCAGTCTTGAAGAACATCACTGATTATCTCATCGAAGAAGCTTCAGCTGAAGAAGAGGAATTATTGGGCATGTCTGGTGATCATGAAGAGGGACAACTGAGTGGAGAAGCTGATGGGCCAATTGAAAGGGATCCTACCTTGATGAAGGTAATTAAAAATAATATTTATTAGTTGACTTTAAAATATGTTATAATCTTTATAAATTATGTTGTAATCTGATTCTCTTTCAGGTTTTGGACAGACTAATTTTGTATTTGAGGATAGTACATTCCGTGGATTACTATAACCACTGCGAATATCCGAACGAGGATGAGATGCCCAACAGATGTGGAATAATGCACGTGCGAGGACCACCACCTGCTGCCAAAGTTTCGAGTACTGAATTATCCGAGTACTGCCGAAATTTCGAGAGCAAAATGTCAGCTTTCCTTGCGCCAGTCGCAGCTGTTACTGCTGACGATTTCGACAAACTCGGAGCCAAGGATGCAGAAGCGTACGTTATATTTACTAACATAATTTGAATTTTTAAAACTACTTTACATATGGAAAGATTACAAATTTATTTGGTTCGTAAATTTATTTGTTCACAGTGAGGTGGAGAAATTTGTCCAGGCCAACACCCAGGAACTCTCAAAAGATAAATGGCTTTGCCCTCTCAGTGGAAAGAAGTTCAAGGGTCCCGACTACATTCGCAAGCACATTTGCAATAAGCATGCTGAAAAAGTAGCGGAAGTAAAGGCCGAGGCTGAATACTTTAATAACTACTTGAAGGATCCTAAACGCCCTCAACTTCCAGAACATCCTGGAAATAAAGCTCCAGTTAGAGAAGCTCCACGCGAAGGATTTTCATCTTTCAACTCTGGGTAAGTTTGATTTTTATTTAGCCTCAAAATACATTAAAACTTTGATTCTTTGTAAATTTTTTAATCGAAGAATATTTCAGTCTTTAAATTTCGAAATATGTTGATTTCTATTTCATTTCGAAATGCAGATTCTAGATTAAGCATTTAACATTTCTAACAACTTGCGCAGTTGTTTTTATTTTTTTCGAAACTAACATTTCATCTTCACTAAGTAATTGACAAGTTTTTAATAATATCTGCTCGGGATATTTCTATAAAAAGATTCAAATTGTATATTATAGTTTGAGGAAAACTTTATATCTCTGAATTTTACCATTTCCCTTTTTCGATTGATTTACCAGTACTTCCGGAATCGTACCACTACCATTATCCCGAAAGACGTAAGCGAGTTTTTAAATAGTTTTGAACGTTTTTCTAGTGCAGGAAATCTTTTCTTTTCTCTCTGACGTTTCAATGAAAGTATCACCATTTTAGAAAAGCTAATAGTGAATTACAAATAGTATTTTTTTTAAATAATACCCTAAAATTCTAAAATGGTAATTATTCCCAAAACAAATGGTGACACTTTTATTTTTAATCTTCCTTGTAATCTTGAATTGTTTCTTCTGTCTGTGTTTTTTATTTAAAATTAAGTTATGTAACTCTATTTCAATGAACTTCTTCAGTTGAATTTTTTATCTTACTTTTTTCTTACACTCTGAGTTATCTTCCTTCACATTTTCATTTATGTAAATCAGGAATTTCTTGTTCCTATCACAAGCCTGCTAGTGAATAACACTTTTGTCTTATTTACCCCCTTTTTTACTTCTGCATGTGGTGCAAGTATAAATCTTTTTTAATTTTTAAGTTTCAGAATGCGTTTAAAAATATTTTATCGAGAAAAGTGCTTACTTGCTTGTTTTTTTTTAAGTTTGAAGGCCTTAAAATAAAAACGATTCATTTCTATTTGCTTCTATTTTCAAAGTGTAGAATATAAATTTTTGTAAATTAAATCTTCAAGGATAAATTAAGTTTTGAGCTTTTGTAAATAGAATAGCGCTGGCAGGCCTGTTTCTGTAAATCAAGATCTTGGTTTTCTTTTTTCAAATAACTAAGAATTTAATCTTTCGAATGATAAATTTGATTGTACTTATAGATTCGGCGGAGGCTTCGGAGGAGGCGGCGGCGGTGGTTACGGAGGCGGAAGAGGTGGTTATGGGGGTGGTTATGGCGGCGGAGGAGGAGGCGGCGGAGGTTTCGGCTTCGGGATGCCTCGTTCTAACCGTGGAGGTTTCAACAGAGGACGGTAAGAAAAGCTAAAAAAAAAAGTATATTATTTTAAACTGCAAATTCAATTTACAGCTTGAGATATATTTTAATTGGAACGTTAAACTGTATTTGTTCATATAATGTTTTCAGAATCGCTCCGGACTCAACTTCAAGGCCTATTGTTAGTTATAATGACTTGGACCAGCTAGACATGGACATGTTCTAAATTTTAATAATTCCGATAAAGTATTGTTAGAGCATAATAACAGTGCGTGAAAAAATTAGGCTTCGGTGCAATCAGATTTTTTTTTGTTTAGTATTTTCTTTTCTATTTTAAAACCTAAATTTCTGACTCACTGAATAATCATTAAATATCGAACGGAGAAAAGTTGCGAAGAGGCGTGGAATTGTTCAGTATATAGCAAGTCGTTAGAAAAGACACGTAACTTACGTTTTATACAAATTTTATCCATGCGAGGCGCTAATAAGAAAATCGTACGACGTTGTACATAAATGAGAAGCAGCCGGTTAATTTAAAAGGGGAACAAATAAACGTGTTTGTTGCTAATCAGTCGTTTTTTATTTTCCCATTCCACTGGTATCCCTGTCCGGTTGGTCTGATGTCTGTTGTACAAAGGATAACCAGTTTTTATATTGCATTTTCAATTTCAGCTCAGGGAGATTCCGTGCTGGAATTCGAAATATCAACACATCGTCTTATCGACCTTTTAAGATTATTATTGCAGATGTTAGTTGTAGAAAGCTTCACTAACTGGTTTCTGTATTGCCCTGAGAGATGATTACACATTTTTCGAATGTCATCCTCGTTTCTCCTTAAGTCGAAAATATTCTTTAAATTTTTTTTTTCAAATTGGTACTATACAAAGTTTATTGCAACATTCAAATTTTGTGTCAGTATCAATTTTCAAGTATTCCAACTCAATTATAATAAAAATGTAAAGCAGTTAAAATTTGAATACAAAAGTGGCAAAAATTTAATTTAAAAATTTTGTTTATAATTTTCAATTATTCAAATTTTAAATATAAATTTACAAATTAGAAAAAATAGAGTATAAAGAAACAGCAAGGAGTACAAAAGGATGCTATTAATTTAAAATTATTTGAAAAAATGGATCCTCCCTTTAACTATTCTCAATTTTTCGAAAATTTGTTTTCTGTAAAATCTAATTTTTCATTTTTTAAATTTACAGCGGAGGTGGTGACTTCAGACCAGTTATTCACTACAGAGACCTTGACGCGCCCCGAGAACCAGACGAGTTTCTGTAATCTATTTCCAGTCTGGAAACTTTTATCTTTCCCTAAAAGTAGGGTAAACATCTTATTTTTTCTGCATATTAAAATTATCAAAAATTCCGAACACAAGCATCTGTATATATTTGTAGATTGCTCCTTTTTTATCGATGCACTTATATTAGACTTATGACTTGTATATTTAATCTTATAATTTATTTTTTGCAATTATAAAATTGTTTAAACTCCAAACAAAACAGTAAAGAAATTAATTCAGACGATTTTAACTAAGGGTTTGATTTTGATGTAAAAGCGACTTATTTTTCATTTTTTCAAGTTATTAGCATTATGTATTTGATAACAATTTTTATGGTTTATTGCGAATAAAAACTTATTTCAGATTCGAAATAAGAATCAAATTTTTCGTTTGTAGATCTAGTTTAAAAGACGTGAATTGTATCGGATGACTAACAGTAAAATAAAATGTTAGAGAATATGAAAAATGGTTTTCTTTTACTAGAATAACAAAACCTTTAATCAATAATAATTTTTTATTAATAAGTAATTGATTTCATATATAATATTATAATTAATATTCCTATACAATATACATATATTACTTGCGCTTCTCTATTTAAAATACTGTGTGTATCGTACAAAGTCTTCAGCGACATTGGCAATACGATTCATTTTTTTCTATTATTTTTTTTTTCATGCATTTTTATAAAAATATCTAAGACGTCCGGTCTCTGCAATGTAGCTCATCAGTTCCGTCGCCACAGTCATCAATTCCGTTACACTTCATATTCTTTGTGATGCATCTGCCGTTCCTGTTGAAAATAGACACAAATGTTATTTACAGTATTGAAAAGTAAATTGTTCATCTAATGCAACATGACAAATATGTCGATAAAAGTTTCGAGCTTTATCTAAAAGACTAACAATTTTTGATCGAACGATGACCCTGTAAAGAAGAAGAATTAATGGCTCTAGAACTAGTCTGCGTTTTTGTACCGTTTCTCGTAAAAAATTAGCATTTATCGATAACATTTCATTGGTAAAATGATTCATAGTCATGCGACCGATGCTTGTAATAAATTCAAACCTGAGATTGTATTCAACAAACATATTTATAGGAAGACCCTCGAGTCTTCTGTGACATAGTCTTAAACCCATCATTTGCGCATAGGCATTTATTTGCATAATTATACTTGTAAATAATATACAACGATGTTGAATGTCAACGAGTCTTCGATTGATTTCTTTCGATAGATTAACGGCTTTCGTTCACGCCCACGATTGCGGAAATCCAATTAATAGAGCTTGAAACCTATCTTTAAACAATTTTGTCAAATATTTGTATTTTTTCTCGAATTTACATATTTATCTTGTTTGGATATGTTTGCTAATTCAGTTAGTGTTTCTAGATTTCATAATTTAGTGAAATTAGTGTTTCTAGATAAGAACGAGTTTATTTATTATTTTTCAATCTGATAGATCTGCAAAGGCAGGGCTGCCACACAGTCACTTAAGTCACTTTTAGTCACTTTTTTTTTGCAAGTCACTTTTTAGTCATTTTTTAAGAAAAAGTCACTATAAGTTACTTTTTAAAGGAAAAGGTAATTTTAGAGTTTTTAAACCTATTAGACTCTGATTTTTTCTCAAAAATATGAAAATCTCTTAAAATCCTTTAAAA
>JAUESH010000015.1:22968028-22981587 GCA_032275165.1 Synergus magnus
CAAATCATATTTGCTTCCAGGAAGCAAAGTGCTCATTGAATGAGCACAAAAGTTGATACAACTTCACAGCTAGTTTTTATTTCGGGATGTCCAATATTATTATTTCTGTAATTCCTGAACATCAATGAAAACCATATATTTTGGGAGAAAATTCAGTGTCTCATTTGACCCCGTATGATCATTTCGCCCCGGTCTCCCCTAAATTTGGGCAACGATTTCCTTTCTTACTTCGACAATTGCACTTTTTCTCCTCTTAATTCCTTCTCTTTGAATCCTTAACACATATCCTGAGCAGATCCTGAGAGTTCCGCAAATCCAAACCCCGGGCAGAAATCGCCATATTAGGGTCCCGATCGGTGATGAAACGCCGAGGGCGACGGGGCCCGATTTGAAGTCGGGCTGCCAGATCTGGACCCGGTCGGGCCGTGTGTTTCATCTCTGATCTGGGCCTTCCCGGTCTGGGCCAGGTCTGGGCCATGGCAAAATTTCTACTCGGGACGCAGGGGTCAGGAATTCCTTTGGCCTGAACAAACTCGTACTTTATATAAAAAGCAATTTTAGAATTTCACATTCGGTGGTTTGTAATAATTAACACATATCTTTTTAGAATGATTTAAAAGTTAAATTTTCGATGCCTTAATATAATCTATATACAAGAGCATGAGATCACTTAACTTTATCTCATTCAGGTTTTTTTATTCAGTTTCCGGCTAGAGCTCCCCTAGTGGACAGCCGGAAGCGTTTAAGCCTCGTCACGCTTGTTTTAATTACGACCTGCTGGGTCGCAGGATCCTTCATCCTCCCGACTATATGTATATGCGCATTTATTCATATAAGTCGTTTGATGACGGGATAGATCTGAACGCAGCACGGAACGGTTCATTTGACACCTGGTGTTCCAGACGGGAATTAATTTTTCGGATTAGCTTATCGTTTTTCGTCGACCTGCTACCTCCTTAGTCAAGATCGAGGTTAAACCCGGCTGTAAAGGTTTGAGTTAATGAGTTCCGGGGAGTTCGTCTTACCTCCTTGTAATTAAAAAAACAAAAACAAATAATATGTACTGATATTTTTAATCATATGCAATAAGAATATGAGAGGACCGTGCAAAATAAGAAATTTTTACCGACACAATCCAGTTGTTTTAGAAGTAAAATTTTCTAAGGGTTTTGTGTCTAAGATATGTAATAATATGATACATAACATGATGTAATTTATATTTTGACGATTTAGTAATTTAGATTTCAAGCAAAAGTTTTTCAAGGTTTGCCGTTGGACGTATTATTTTCTCGTGAAGAGAAAATTATGAAATGCAGCAACCCTTTTGATTTAAGAACATCATGGAATCAAGCAAAATTATATTTAAATAAGAGCTATGCCCCCTGCTGATGTAGGACATTTGCAACTTGGTACTTGTCTATTATAAAAGAGCGTGTGAACATGGTACTTGTTACGCTCGCGTCCGTTGAGATGTTATCATTTCTTTACAATTCTTTAGTTGAATTACCTTCCAAATCTATATTTATTTATTTTTTTTCAAATTTGAATGTCTAAACTCTCGCCTCAAGATTTTTTTTCTGCACTCCTCACCCACTGTATTTTATGGTAAAATTACCACTATTTTCATCTAGACTATTACTAAATATTATACATCCGAAGCAACTGCGCCAACTACGATAAATTGATAATTTGATACGAATAAATATTCAGATTTTACATTCTGATGCTGCATTCCAGGTGGCTGCAAACCATAATCTGATATATTCTATACGCACCGAGTGCCAATTAGATGGCCGTTAACATTATGTTCCGTGCACATTAGAGGCAGCTTGGCTTTTGATTTTCAACAGTTATGCGCTTCTACAACCAGTTCACCCGTAAAGCCAACATTGGTCCTTGGTGACCCTCGATACGATCAAGATCTCTGCTGTGCACGTCCAAACGGGAAATAATGAACCCGCATTAGGGGTTGAACTATCGTTGTTAAAAAAGGTCAAAGAAAAAAGAGTCAGGGCAAAGGGAGCGTGGAACTGTTGAAAGAAGAGGCAAACTGCGGGATGCATTGTGATATTCAACAGTCAAGAGGCAAGGTGCGCCAAGCTAGTTAGATTTAAGATGAAAATAAATTTTGCCAAAGTAAAATGAAATAATCTAATCAACATTGGAGCCACAATATTCTACCGAGACATGAATAACCAATTATTCTTATAATAAATAATTCAAGATACATACAATCTCTCTTGAAAAAATACAAAAAATTAAACGAAAAGGGTTCAAGGTTGAGGAGCGGAAACCTTATTGTAAGTCTACAACTACAAGGAACTACAATGTATGTGCGAACCTGTCGCATCCTGAGTAGAAGAAGAAAAAGAAGAAAATGTTTCTTACAAAAGCTTGCACCCCCATTCATTCTTCGGAGACTTCTTCATATGTTAAACGTGTATCACGTGAAAGGAACGGGAGATCCCTAGCTGGAGCGTGATACTGAATCAAAATGCTCTTAATAAAGGATGCTACGATCTCAAAGATATCGTGGGATCAGTTTTACATCCATCTCACGAGAAACTGAATGTGATTACATCAAAATGAAGATATACGAGAAAAGTGCACAAGATTTAACATTTTTCCAATTCTGCTGGAAGTATACATATTATGCTTTTGAATATATCCTCCACTATTTAAATTTACAGAATTTTAAAGAAAAGATAATGTGTAATGACGATGATATTATTTTTCAAAGGTTAATTTTTATTTTCGCTGTAAAAATAAAATAAATGCATTATGCTCAATGTAAAGGACATTAACCTACCCTCTACTGCCCTTACCACTTGGATAACCAAAAGAAAGCGCTCAAACCTCTGCGGTATGGTATCTTTCGCCTAATTTAACAGGCGGTAGCTCAAAACTGTGTGAGCGGCTCCTTCAAAGATCCCAAGAAGACGGTAAACGAGTACAGGAAAACAATAAAAGGTGAAACGGATACCAACAAGGGATGTACAAGGATTACTTAAGTTTTTTAGAAGAAAGGAATGAAAAGAAAAAGAAAATTGCTTTCTATGCTTACACTTAATGCCTGACTTGGTTTAACGTTGTTTATTCACCTGTTTTTCGAACTTCTGGTCGAATAAAGTAGTTAAACAACTTACAGAAATATGTTTACCCTTTTCTAAAACTGAGTCTTTTATGTATGAGAAATGTATAAAAAGAATATCCTATCATGCGCCTGTTTTAAGCTGGAAAACAAAAATCAATATTTCCGACATTATATTTAACAATATCATTAACTAATTAAAGTTCTTAAAAATGATTTTAATCGTATCTACATATGCATCATACATCATACATCATAAAACGTATATAAGCAAATACGCTTCCGGACAGGTATGGAATTCATGACCTTTCGAAAATGAGGTGCTGTTCCGACCTGTAATCTCGCTCTTTTAACTCGGCTTTGAAGTAACAACTCCCTACAGAATATGCACTACTCTTCCAAGTAATGGAAACCTCATGTTAGCACGTTTGACGATGCTTGTTTCGTATGATGAGAATCAAATCTCTACTTAAAAATATTTACATAAACAAATTACTTCTCAAAAAATCATCCCAAGAATGAACTTAATAGCCAAATATTCAATTACAAAGTTGTGTAATTTTCCTATATAGCGATATAACTGTGTTAAACAGTCCTTGACTATAAATTGATACCGGCATCATTGATTTTATCATCAATTAAAACAAATCTTTGGCTCAGATCAAAGACTTAAAATTTTTAAGACGCACGGTTTATGCTTTTACATTTTTTATAAGGGACAAGTGTAAATGAACTCCTTGTTACCAGTAAAAGATATCGAATCCACGAAAGTTCTTGGAAGCTACGTTGAAAATCGAATGAAATATCACATAATAAGAGGATCGGACATTTATTGCTGTCCTCGCACATACGGATTCGGATATTTTACAGGTTGCTTGAATCGCCTCGTCCGTATTTCACGCAAACAACTATATTTTTTTTTTCCAGCGTCGTACGCCGGCGATTATTTAAGAGCAGGAGTCGCTGATTCCGATACCAATGCGGAGGTTGGCCAGTCATGTCGTTATTGATGCATTTGTAGTCCAGGGCGCACTAGCTGTTTTTGGTTTAGGTTACCTGCGATTTGTATGAAATTCGATCTCTGCCCACGCCAGGTCCAGTACTCGCGCCTTATGTCCGCTACATCTCCCTCATCCCACCCGGAACCATTGCTAGCAACACCGCAACCAAAGCCGCAGACGCTGCGTCCAAGACCAGTTCGATTTATTTCAGTAATTTACGTCATTTATCCGCTCATATCCGATGAAACGAGAACGCCGGTTTGGTTTATTCTCCTTACTGAATGTATCGAGTTTGATATGGTATTCAGTAGGATGTCGGTTAAATCAAGTAGAGTCCAACTCATTTTAAGTTACTGACAAAAGAAACAACTATCCAATTGAAAATGCCAGTGTTTAAGGACGTGGATAATGGGGACTTAGAAAATTGTTTGGGTGCCACCAACAATATATACGGCCCTGCCTCCGTATTTAATTTTAAGAGTAGATTTCGGGATAAATAAAAGAAACTCACAAAATATTCCGGATCTGAAGAAATCCTATAGTGCAGCTTGTAAAAAATGCTTTTCTTGAGAAAATGAATACTTTGGCTGCAAATATTCATTTTCTGAAACGGAGAAATGCACACTGAGCAGGCAAATCCCGAGAAAGAGATGACGATTGTCAAAGTCACTCCACTTTTCACTATTTTATACACAATACTGACACTAAATAAAAAAAGCGCGGTGTACATAGTCCTTCCACAATATAAACTTTCAAACTCTGAAAGAAATTTTGCGGCACATTGTGACATAAAAATTTGTCGCGTGGGCAACTTTTTTGATATCAATCGACATGACAGAAAGATGATAGAGATAGAGGCCTGCCATCTTAGACCAAAGCCGGTGACTTTGACAATCGTCATCTCTTTCTCGGGATTTGTCTGCCCGGAGTGCATTTCTCCGTTTCAGAAAATGAATATTTGTAGCCAAAGTATTCATTTTCTCAAGAAAAGCGCGATGCATTTTTTACAAGATACACTCTAGGATTTCTTCAGTCCCGGAATATTTGGTGAGTTTCTTTTATTTACCCCGAAATCTACTCTTAAAATTAAATACAGAGGCAGGGCCGTATATATTGTTGGGGGCACCCAAAAAATGTTCTAAGTCCCCATTATCCAACGTCCTTAATAATTTTGAAAGATAATAATATTGTTCTTGCAAAGAAAGATGTCAGTTTTTGGTACGTCAATTCAAAGCAACAATAAATTGGCTAGACTCGTGACTGGTATAATTTCAAGGGATATCTCGTTACACCAACAGGATCACGAAGATGCCTTATGCAGTTCGGAAAATCGTGAACCTCATTCTCGCGATATCGAGACGCAAGTCCTCCATCGATACAACGTAACGAAGCGCGCAGTAAATATCTTCGGACAATGTTGTGAATTACGAAGGTACCAAACCCATAAACGTTGGCAGCCGCGAGCCACACAGGAAGATGCCAAGTGGTTCTAGCAAGGACCACCTTGTTGTCGCGCGATATTTTCCCTACACAACTCTCTAACTCTATACCTATATAGAACGTAGTGCATAGTACATAGTACATGGTACATATAATATACAGTATATAGCCTACAGTTGCACCCTTTTGCCCTTACTTTTTCACTTTTCGACCTATTATCATTTATCCTTTCGTAAACTTACATACTTTACGAGGGAATAATTTACATTAGTTCAAACTACGCAGCGTCTTTCAGAATCGTATTAAACTAGCGTACGGATTAACTGTCAGATCAGGTCGAAAGTACCCTATACCACTATTTGTTCATTATGTAAAACTGTTTATTTTCAAATTAACTACCTCGGCAACGCTGAATAACGAAACGCGTGGCCGGCGCGTGTCACCTGTCTGTCACGGTACGTGAGTACATACCACCGTCACTTTGGCAAGCTCCCACCACGGATACATGGCCGACTGCCCCCCAAGACCTGCTGCTGGTGTCCAAACTAGTGCACCCTTGAAACATAGACCCACGTAGTCATCAACGCCAAGAGAGAGGACACACGTGTAATATGACTGTACGATTGTATACATATATAGCTGCCTTTCCTTGTGGGTCGAGGAAACACGCATGGCTACCCAGAGAGTTAAGGTGAAACTATTCCACCCCGTCTTGGGGGTTGCAGGTGCAGGAGGTCCTTCCTTCCTTAGCGTAGCGGAATCATGGTTGCGTGATTCCAGAACTGGGCAGGTTCAACGTGGTCTGAAGCAAAGGTACACCCTGGTTGGTACGCGTTTCTTGTGTAGCAGGATGACATATGCCAAGGATGCATGCATCGATGCGCAACTTGCTACCCCGCAGGTACGTCTTGGTGGTCGCAGGTGCACAATTCACGAACACCTTAGCCTGAACTCTATGAACGACCAAATAGACAGGAAATACAGAAACTCTGCCTCCTGTGGTCGGTGCATTATAGGTATATATGTATATGTTACTAAAGTGATTGCTGCACGGAACAAAGATATGGTTGGGCCAACCAGGAAAATGGAAAAATATGGGGCAACCATATCTATGGTTGCTGCAACTATATTTATAGTTGCTGATGCCAAAGTTTGGTCAGCGCAACCATTCAATTGCTTAGCTCAATCATTTTTATGGTTGCGCTGACCGAATTTTGGCTGCAGCAACCACAGATATGGTTGCCCCATATTTTTCCATTTACATGTTTGGCCCAACCATATCTTGTCTCTCCGTGTGTTATACAGTTTGGCGACAATCTTCTCCTTGGCAACTAGTTTTTCCAAACAATTGTAGCAAAAACAGACGAAATACCAAAGCATGCACAGAAAAACGTATGCATTCCTATGAAGGGGTTGTCAAGGTGTGCGAGATTGTGTTGGAACTGTTGGCACGCTCGAAGCAGGTGTTCGTTCCACTGTTGCACGTTGTCAAATGCTACCCGCACGATTTTCAAAGATAGCAAGTGACATTTGTAATTATTACTGTCTAGTAGGTTCTTATTTTGGTGCACTAGGTCTATGCCTAAAAATGCTTCTTAACTTTCCTTTTTTACATTTGTTTATAGATATTTACAAATCTACAATATTCATCAAATAATACTTCCCTTGAATCTGAAAGTAAACTAAAAATAGTTTCCTTTCTTCATTAATGACATTGTCAGGAACTGCCGATTTCACAGAAGGATGGCGTCGAGTGTTCACTTATAAGAAGCATTGTCATCCCATTAACAACCATTGACTGAGCGAAAGAGTTTCCAAAGTAGACTAAAATGATGATCGCGTGGCCGACACGCGACTGCTTCCGACCGGAAATTGTATAATCTGCAGGGTGAGGCAATAGACGTACATTTTATGCAAATATATGACTCATTATATATGTCGTTTTGAATAATTAGACTGAATATTTCTTTAAATATTGCTCTTTTCAATGATCCACATTACTAATTTGAAAAAACAAAGAGCGATAAATATAGAGTTACTAACAACCAGTTATACTTCGTACGTTTAACTTAATAGTCCATGTTTGTACATTAGAACCTTACTACCCGCGGGCACCAACGTCTTCTTTTTTTTCTTCTAGAAAACTTTATAAAGAAGCAACTCCCCGAGGTGACATCACGAGTATGGGTGATTTAAAAGATTTATTTGGTATTCCATAAGTAACTTTGGTGATTGGTGCACCAAGGTAACGAAATCCCATCCGGAATAAATCAACGAAACAGGACCGGTCGATCGCTCAAGGGAAAGTCTTCGCGACGAAGCCGCCAGACTATACGACCATTTGTAATCATTAGCGCTCTGGTTCTGTTGTCATGACTCATTATGTCATTCATATACGGATATTTGTTTATTCGTTTGGTAAAGGAACACCTAAAAATGAAGAAAAAACGTATTTGTTAAAGTCAGTCATAATATTACGCATTGAGGACACTGTACAAAATCAAGCAAAATAAACATCTATACCTATATGTTTTTTTTTTGTTATATGTTTTTTTTTTTTGCAGCGAGACCAGAATCGTTGTCGATGCTAAAGCACTAAAAACGTGATGGTTGATATGTATTCTATAGCTTAGAAACCTCGCACCAGGGCTTCTTAAATATCGGAGTTGGTATACTAAAACCACATTCATTAAGACTTCCTTTATAGTACTAATTTCATTAATTAATTAATTCATTCATTCATTCAATTCATTCATTGCAAACTACTCTCTCAATCTGAATTAGTAAGAATTTACTAATGAAATAATTTACTAATTCATTTAGTAAGACTTACGCTCAGAAAAAAGTTTAGTTGAATCAAACAATATTTGTTTAAATTAAAAAAAGTTTGATTAAATGAAATAAAAAAACGTTTAGTTAAATTCAATTATATTACATTTCGTTTAATTTTACCAAATGTTTGTTTAATTCAAACAAAATTTGTATGAATAAAGTTAATATTTGTTCAGCATCATAAGAGTAAAATTTTTGTTTGACTCAATCAAACTTTTTTCTGAATGTATAGTAAAAATGCACTATTTCATTAGTAACTCCTTACTAATTCAGATTGAGAGTATAAATTGAAAGAATACGCCTGAAATTGTAAAGTATATAAAGGCATTTAATTTTATAACCGTAAAAGTTTAGCCGTGTTAATCTATTATACAGTTACATCATTTTGAAAACCGAACCAAATTGTTCACCCGCTTTCTAAAGTTGTACATACGTGAATTTTGTCCTGGTCTTTTTTTTCTGCTAGTACGCTTTTACGATCTCGCGTTTCAACGTTCGCCCTTCAAGTGCCTTGTTCTCTAAAACGACACAGCAATCTTCAGTGGAACGACTCAGAGAAACATTTTTATCAGACTGTGGTGCGCCTCGGGGAGCCTAAGTACCAATAAAAAATGTAATAATACACAGCAACGAGTTTAAGCTCGTGGACTTAAAAATTTACGTAGAAACACAATGGAGTTGATATCATATCAGATCTGTGGTGTTTCTTACAAAAATGTCATAGTAAATAAATTTAATAGCAGCCGTTGGTTTAACGGACGCGACGTATCCAAACGCTTAGGAAGGTGTAGCCTGTAAGGTGATGATGCGGGCGAAGTAAAAAATAAAGTTGCAGGTGGAGGAACAACTTCATAAAGAGCAAGGTGCGTTTGTTAGATCTTAAACGATTTTAACAAATATTCTTGCGATTCAATTGAAGAGACTAACATCCTCATGTTTTGTTGTGGCTTCTGACCTTTTGAGAATTCAAATAGGAAAATTATTAACTACAAAAACTATAATTTAAAAGTGATATGATAAAATTACAACGGAGTAAGTTATTAAAAAATAAAATTTACTGACTTAAAAAAAATGTCTAATATTAGTTTTATTCAGAATATATGTATATGATAATTTTGGCAAATGAAGTACATTTGCAGAATCTGATAGCCATAAATGAATAGAATACTTTTACCAGCAGCCAATTATAGGCCGAGTCGAGACGATTGCCAGTATTGCGATGCTTTTTTACCCTTTTTTTAGTCGTCGCCATCTCGCCTCTCAAACCCCACCCACAAGCGGAAAGTCCAATTAGAGTGGACTACCCGTCTGAGTTAATTGGCAAACACTGGTGTGAGCACGTAACTCAATCGGTAGCCTCGACTCTCTTATGTACACCTATAAAAATCACTGACGGGTCCTGCGCCCAACTGAAAACTAATCACGCACGCAACACAAGTTTAATCTGGTCCTGTATAAGATGCTTAAACTAGTGGTGCTCATCAACAACTTCAAAACATTCATTGTGAAATTTCTATTGTCAATCAACCAAAATTGTTCTCGTGGGTCGTACAAGAACTTTGAAATTGGAAAATCAAATAACTTGAGTTCAAAATTGACATCATAGGGTGTATTCTATTTTTCGAATTGACACAAATTGAATTTTTAAAGTGAAAATTGAAATTGATTAGTACTCGAAAATAAAAGAGGACAAGGTTTCTTTTTTACTGTGACTATTTTAGAGATACAAAAACAATAGTGGGGTAAAAAAATAACCCAATTTATGATATCATTTTTCACATGGTTTTTGACGTATTTTTTACGTCATTTTCCATGTCATTTTTACATATTTTTTCACGTCAATTTTGACGTCAAGTTTTTCAACAGGGACACGTTATTTTGAACGAAATGGTAACATTTTATTTAAAAATTTAAATAAGTATGTACAAAATTAAAAAGAGCCTATTTAAGGGTTAAAATTTGTTATATATGGTAGGGACATCAAAACTTAAACATTGTGACAATGACCCATATATGAACAGTAAAATCTTAGATCGTGGAAAATAAGATTATTCTTACTTGGCAAATTGAAATAATAATTATTTAGACTTAGTTTTCATTGATATTGGTAACACAGAACCAATGAGGAAAATTCAATAGTTAAATACGAGTTTAAAGGCAGAGCGAGCCAGAACAAGGCAGAGCGAGACAGAGATAAAGAATGTGATGGGATTGCTCCGCAGCACGTGGTCAAACCTGTTTCGTCACAAAGCGCGGGTGCGCGAATAGACTCAGCGAGCTGCTTCTCGACCATTTTTAATATTCATCTTTAAGACGTGTAATCATATAAGATCGTGCCAAAAGAAATTTCATATAAAACGAGTAATGGTTACTCGACAGCTTCTTCATTTTTATATTCAACAATTTCGTTTTTACAATATTTTGGTCTTCTTCTTTGAATCTATATATAAATATAGAGGAATCGTAAATCATACAAAGCAAAAATATATAGAATCATTAATTGTTAATCGCCAAAGTATCGTAAATAATCCAATTTTATCGTTCGCCTTCAAATAGATTGGAATGACCTTTTTTTATTTAACTCCCGGCGTCTCACGCCTGTGGGGCGAAAAAACGGGCTTTATAAGGTTCACTTAAAAATACTTCGGGCTAAGCAATCTGATAATGTTCTTTTTCATTCAATCAAATTTATACTTCATTTTATTTAAATTAATACCGCATCAGGTTTGATATGCTATAATTTAAAGTAGGAATCCTATTTAACCTTGAATTTCTTCAATTTCTTTTAATGATTTGTTGTCATTCTACTTCAAGGAAATGATTTCCAAACATACTTGGAAATAAATCGTTCGCCAGCACACAATATGCATAATTGGCTGTACATGATGAAAGAAGTAGAGTTCAATAAATAAGTAGAAAGAACAGATAAATTCCAGAGACCACAGATGATTCGATAACCGCACTTAAAGGCACTTTCACTCGACGATAAAGCCTTTTTGTGAGTAAATTAAGGATTGGCGGTATCCGCTTTCCTGAACCTGTACAATCACCATAGTTCTTACCCACAGACAGCAGAACACCTCCCTTTCATATAGTAATTGCTAGATTGTTAGACAGATGAGTGCATTGGTTACCATGGATCGATTGCAAATTAGTCTACAGTTTAGGGAGGAATTGAGGGAGATCCATAATAGTTGAGTGGAAAAAGTCATGTCTTTAAAGTTTACGTAGTAGTCGAATAATACTTATTCGAATAATGCCGTTAAATAGACTCAATCTGATAATAAATCAAACAGGTTTTCTATTTAATGCGTACGATTGTTCGTAACCATATGAATACAGTGTTTTGAAACTGTATCGACCGAAATAAAAGGTGAATATGACTATTGTTCTACATTGTTCTACTGATTTTCTTGTACTTTCTTAAAAAATCATAGTCTGATCTTGATGTGGAAATCATTAACAAGTTATGGGTTAATGGTGAATAGCTGCTGAATGTAAATAGCTGTAAAGCACTAAATTCTCCATAAGCGTACTTTTGTAGCAAGAAATACAAGAATGAAAGAATCATGGAAAAATAGAATCGACTCAGTGCTCACTGTAATCAGGAGAGGGTCAGTAACAGAAAGTGCATAGATGTATTATTATCGGCGACCTCTCTTGCGGCTGATCTTTCTTAAATCTAGAGCAGCCCATTTCACATGTGAAAGGATAGAGTTGCGTCACCGCCATCAATTGTCGGTATTTACGATCCACTGGCTCTCAATTTGGACAATAGTTTCTCTTTCGTATTATCTTCGAGTGAAATGTCTTATTGGAAGGGAACCCGTAGTAACGGAATAGTTTTAGACAAACACAGCGAGCGGTCCGCGGTCCCTGATATTGTCACTCATATTGCATCCGCAACTGCTTTTCCCACAAGCATTGGTGTATTCTCTAAAAACCCTCTACCTGCGCTGAGATAGGTGTGAACGCTGCAACTAAATTCTACACAAGCATAACATTTATCTCTGAAAATCTGTTGGCTAATCATTGATTGCTTATCACTCATTTTTCTTGGAGCGGTTCCATAGGTTAAACATGAAATTCAATTGATTGGCAGCAATCGTATATAAAAACAGTAAGAGAAGTATTTATTTCGCGAATTTTAGTTAGAAATTGAATAATTTTTATCCTACTTGTCTAGATAAACAACTAATGATAGCTTATATTATACTACCAATACACATACTACAAATGTTTATACCATTTGCAATATGAAATCACCGGTGTGTATATACACTGAATCACTGATAATGGTTTGGTTGAATATCGAATTATCAAATGATAGCTGCTAAATAACAACGAGGCGTATGTACAAATCGAAAGTAATTACATTTGCCTAGGTTAGTTTTTACTGAATCTTAATTTACAAGCGAGGTTGCAATTAGAGTGTCTCGACCACCAGTTTAAACTTAGGCAAGCTGTAAATTAAATCGTATTGATTGCCTTCGCCCGATTGAACCCGTGAGAGAATGAGACACTGATCGTTGTCTACATGTATAATTGCATACGAGAACGCAATTAAGTGAACTAAAAATAATTGCATTAATACAAGATTGACTCGTAATTTGTCTAATTCTCTATCATAATAGTAGAATTATTCATTTGTAACAAAACGCATTTATCTTGAACATAAGCCAGCAGAGATAAAGATAACAAGAACTGGTTATAAGTGTATCGATATTTAAAGTTTTTCTGTCTCAAAATTAAATCCTAAGACAGCTTAAATTCAATAGGCTCAATATAGGAAGCCGATGCATCTGCGCCTCGTTGACAATTTGCTTCCATACGCTTTATCTATTTCTGTTCCCCATCTGTCACGTCAACTATGTACTTGAGAGTGCTCCACGCCTTGCGCACCCAAGGGTGTCGAAGAAACTACAGCTTTCCAAAGGGGTATTCATGACCTATCTTTTGAAGAAAAATCTTAGAGGGATCTATTTTTAATTTCTATTTCCGACGTAATGTTTCTGAAGAAAACAATCCATACGTTTTTTTTTTTTGTTGAGGCACATGAATATTCCCCAAATTCCATTTGCCATAATTCCCATTTGACCGAATTTCATATTATCGAAGCAACATTTGTTCTAATTTCTGTATATCCGAATGATCATTTAGCCTAAATATCATTTACTCTAATTTTTATTCCCTCT
>JAUESH010000015.1:23000226-23012496 GCA_032275165.1 Synergus magnus
TCAAGATTCTTGATAATGACAAGAAAACATCGAGACAAGATCTTGAAAGTCAAGATCTCGCTTGAATGCATCACTAAAAAAGTTAGCTTGATAATGAAGAAAAACGTCGATAGTTGCATGAATTAGCGAACGAGTACTGACCGCCCCCATTGCTTGCTTGTCCATATGGTTAAATTCGGCATGAAATTAAACCTAATTTGAAATACTCATGAGGATACGACGATATGTCCGGTGAGCAACTAAATGAATTTACATAGGAGTACCTCATAAATACTACAGTTATACCATTCCGTGGCATGGGGGCAAATACACACCATGTGGTGAGAGACAGCATATGGGCACGCGCCCAAGATCTGATAAGCTCGTCAATTGAGGCCAATCATAAGTCGCGGGGATTCGTGTGGCACTCAACTACAACCGATTGGGAGTTTTCTCGTAACGAGAGGCTGCAAGTGACGGGTTTATCAGGTTATCGAAAGATAATGCGTAACACCGTACAATTTCAGAGAGAAAGCTCACATTGCCCTGCCACCGCACCGAAGGTCAAGGGACGTGATGGACGGGAGGTGTTTGTTAGTGTCAAGGGACGAAGCATTATTCCGGAAACCCCGTTAGCAATATAACTGACTCCCGTTGGAAAAGGGAAACCTGACACTCTATGAGAGAATTGGCTTAGAATTTTGCAGACTTTAAAGTTTAAGATTTCAATCTAACAACCGTCAAATGAGTTAAACATTTTACGTAAATAGAACTGTCTATTTGAGTTACTTTATATCTATTATAGAAAAAAATAAAAACTATTCATAGCAGTCATTTATTGAGCATAATATTTTAATTTTCTTTTCATAGCTTTTATAGAAACTCTAATTGTCTGCTTTTAATATTACACAATGAAGAGCACTCGAGGCAATTCGATTCATTAAAATCTACTTCATGCCCAATATGTTTTGATCAGGACGCCGACTGCTTTTTGCTTTCACAAATTAATCGACGTGCAATTACCACATTAGCTGGATCAGCGTTCAGGGTTCTTTTTGGAGTCAGTTGGCTATTAACACGCAATATGCTACGATGTAACGTCAGCATGAAAATTACACGAAACATATAGTAACATACGTTTTTTGTGACTGCAGATCTTACCCTCTTTCACCATGCATAATATTATACATGACACACGAATATTTTCTGTATAAATATATCATTATATTCCCGGCCTGCAAATATATTTTTTACCAATATGACATACACATATGAAAAAAGTCTAGTTTTTGTTACAGCTTGTTTTTATTACGCCTTAATTTAAGTACATCTTTAGACTTAACGCTAGATTTAAGCCCATCTTTAGTCTTAAAATAGGACCATCATTTTTTACGATATTGTTTTAAGGCTAAAGATGGACTTAAATCTAGCATTAAGTTTAAAAACGGACTTAAATTAAAGTCTACTAAATCAAGCTGTAACAAAAAGTAGAATTTTTTTCTGTGTAGGCATATTAAAGGTTTAAAGGTAAAAAATATTGATCCGACGTACGCAATTATCGTAATTATAAATTCTTCTGAAGGTAAACTGGAATCTACTAAGCAAAAATAGGGGTCTATCTTAAAAATTTCACGCATAGACAGAAAGCTACTTTATCTTTTAAAAATCTCCACTTGACTTTGGGACAGATGACACCTTGGCTGTTTGTGTGATTGCAGGTTGTACAGGTATAACCTGCGTGCTTCTTTGAGCTTGTTTATCGCTTGGTTGTCACTTCTTTGCTGATGAGTCACTAATGAGAACGTTCCGACCCGCCCGGACTGTGCATTCATCGACGCTTATCTCGGTGTTAAAATCATCACGTTGTTCAGGTATAATCCCTCCGATGAAGGTACGCAAAGAAGCCGGTGTCATCATTATCCACCAATTTGTCGAATTTTTCAACATGTCACTCTTCAAAGATTATTAAGGACGCATATCTTTAAATTTCAGAACGAAAGTGACAAAATTGCTGCACAGGATTTAAACTAAGTATTTGTTCATTAAAATCATATTGGTTGTATAAATTCGAAAAAGTGTAAATAAATGATAATTCTATGATCGAAAATTCCTTTCCATTGCATGCATTATTAAGGCGTGTCCAATTAATTCAATGAGTGAATCAGCCCCTCTTCAGTACGCAGCTTTTTAATGATGCGCCCCTTCTAAGCCAGATGACTCGTGATGGTTATCTACCCTTTTGCCACCAGCAGGCATACCTCTAGCATTGAACACGTGCCGCATAAAGCGACATGTGACGAACGCAAAACTACGTGTTTCATGCTTATTCCTGGTAAAGTCAATTTCGTATCATCGCTGGTGAAGTTTAACTTGGAAGTTAATTTAGATAATTTTACGAAAAGTACGACATTAAATCCTTAGTTTCAGAATTTTGCATTTTTTTTATTTATGTTATCATCACATCGAGAGTTTCTACAAGATCAGGAAGGGGAACTCTACGATCCTAGAATTGAAGATTGAACATAAGTTTATACTTTATGATACAAAGTTTTATCGCGTTCTCAAACTTTAAAGTCGTTTTTCTCAAAACTATATTTTTGAAATTGATGTGCAGGATTATAAAAAATTTATTGAACGGATCAAGTTGAACTGAACTCTCTTGAATTCTCAACGTAAGATTCAAATTTTAATGACCTTTTCGTAGAATATTTCAAAGCCATCAAAGATCATATTAATACCTAAATAGAAATTGTTTTATTTCTGGTCTTGGGTCCAGGGTTGTCAGACATGGCGATTTATCGCCATTCCGGCGATTTCATGCGCTTATTGACGACCACTTTTTCAAGTTTGGCGGGTGGCGCCTATTTTGGCGATTTTGAATTTGAGCTGGCAATTACACATGCAAATTAAATTATTAAAATTATTAAAAGTTGGCGACTATATTTTTAAATTGGCTCTTTTCTGGCGATATTTGAATTTCTAAAGTTGGCGATAATCTAGCGATTTCCAATCATAAAAATGGCGCTTTCAGTGCTCGGTCATTTGGCAACCCTGCTTGGATCTTAAGTCAATTCAAGATAAAATTAACAAAGTTATAACTTTTTTTTCAATAAACATGTTAATGAACAAGCACAATGCCCCAGAATTATAGACCTGAATGATGCTTTTAACTGTGAGAAAGGCAGTACGGCGTCACCAAGTGGCAACTTGCGAAACTGCAAACTGTACAAATTAATACGAAGCTAAAATTTCTAGTGGAAGTTTCACATGGAATTTCCGTAGAAGACTTTCCGTGTAGAATCTTTCCACGTGAGATGCTACGATATAGATTTGGGCTAAGACAAGAAACCGAATTTATATAAACATAAGGAATAAGAAAAGAGAAGAAGAGCGCACATCGAGAGCAAACAAGATATAAATACAAATACAGTTCGGTCCATTATACGTTTGTCGATCGTTGACCATGCTCTCGTTTGTTCCTCGTTTTAAGTCGTGTCGTACGAGTAGTACGAGTCGTGAGGAGGTCGTGTCACAGCCTGTGAATTCCGTGAAAATTAACGATCCCACCTTAGCTTGCAGCCCAGCAGCACCAGCATCCAACAGCAGCAGCAGCAGCTTTACTCCTGATTGATTCACTATCTAGGAAGCTAAAAGGCTTTTTTCCCTCGATGCATGAAACTCATGGCTATGAGAAATTTCTCGGTTGGAATGAACAATTCTCCTTACACGTAGACAGATCCTTTCTATTCTAACACTGACGTTTTAATTAAATCCCTATATAGTTGAGAGAAACCGCTTGGCGGTCACGCGATACTCTCGTTTCACGTTTACAAAGCAGATAAAGTTCAGGTACACGGTGGACTACGATGGTTGTGTCACTAAGATGGCGTGGAATGACGGGAAGACAACATCTTGCTCTGACTACGACGATGACAATGTTCTGCGCGATGCTGCATGCTCGATTTGAAATGTAACAGGCTCCTCCTCGTTCTTACCGTTATCTACTGGAGATGCCCCAAAGGGTAACAGTTTGATGTCGTACGTGTTGAAACTGACTCTCTACAATTCACACACACATTTTCATTTTATTCTTCCAAGCTACAGAAAATAACATGTTTCTCTAAAATGCTAATGAGGAAGGAATACAATAGAATTATAATATAAAGCTGTTCTTAAAGTCTTCACTTTCACTGTACTCTCTTAATCTGAATCAGCGATAAGTATATCACTGATTCCAATCTGCGTATATACGCTGATGGACCAGTGAATTACGCTGATGAACCAGTGAATGTCACGCCGTCTCTCAGCGAAATTTCGCTGATTCATCAGCTTATATACGCTAATTGGAATCAGTGGTATACTTAACGCTGATTCAGATTTAGAGAGTGGATAGAACAATTTCGAAGGTAAATTTTTTTTAAATACCTCGATTAATAAAAACGAGGGAAGAATTATTTTTGATTAAAAAAGTGCAAAAGTTTCTTTGTCCACGACAAAAAGTACGAATGCACTTGGTTTGTTTTGCTGTGACAACCTTTTCATAGCTCCGCTGCATGGTAGATCAAATACCAAGGTATCATTGTGATCAGCCAATTACGAGATATCGTGACTCTTTGCAGTAGGTCCACATGTCATCCAGAGGGCGCATTTCCGTGTTGGATAATCAGAAACGATGCTTTATTACAGGTCGTAAAAGTTTCCTGAATCTGACCTCCAATTTACGAAAGAAAAGTATTTTATGCTTGACAACAATCTTTTTAAAATCGTTGTCTTCTAATATAGTTTCTATTATAATTATTATTTATACACAGTAATGTATATACACAGTATTATTATAAGACGATCCTCAGGCAACTTTCGTCGCCACCTGCACGACTATTTTTAAATTCGAATGTAGGTGGAAAAAGAGTTTTTTCTTTGTCTCAAATGAGATAAAACGTGGGTGTAAACTTTACGATAAATGCCACATGTCGGCACTCTTGAAAATCACGGTCACATGATGGCTTTGATTACAACCTGTGTTATATGATAATGATTTTCTATAGATAGATGAGAAAATATTATTAATTAATTAAATTAATTCCACGAATAACCTTGAACTTGGAACAATTCCTGTCACGGTGTCAAAAAAAAAAATCAAGACGAGAGCTTTTCTTTTCATTGCTTATGTCTCTTACTTCCTGTTGATTTTTTATGATTATAACTAAGTTGGGAGTGTACAATTGAACATATTATCGTCGTTTAATCGCTCCACATCCTCAACCTCTACCATCGTCCGGTCATCGATTAAAGTCCTCTATTGGATTCTTGGAAGCCGGTGCTCGTCATCGCCCCACCTTTCCGGCGCTGATGTGACCGACAAGAAGGTGATGCGACCGGATTGAGTTCGATGAGTGCATGGGGCAAGTCAGGAAACGAGAGCATTCGAGGATATCCAGGGTGTTACATGGTCTCATATATTAATAGGGTCAATCAAGTTAAGGAAGTTTGCTCGCAGGGCTGCGCCCAGTGTTCATCCTTTAGAACGTTTTATACACAATCTACACTCTACACCAGCATGAAGACAGACGCAAGAAAAGTATAGGCTTCGAATAGATATTAGGCCACAACATATATGTACTTTAATAGACTGTTAAACGTCAAATGTTAGAGCATGTGTGACATTGGGTAATTGCGCGTGCCGATAAAATACTGAATGAGAATAAGGCTTCAAGTGACCTGGTGCACCTTATACACACATACCGAGCTATTGTGCCACATTGTTATGAGCCATGAAGACACTCCTGCAAAGGATATGTCCAATTGCCCATAGAACGCATGATAAGTCTTGATTCGACTCGATTCAGAACTATATGTAAAAAATTTTCGTCTCCACATCGTTTTGAATCAAGACGTTCAAGACAAACCGAACTTAGCGAAATAAAATTTCCATGTCTTAAGGTTTGGACTGAGCTAGACTTCTATGACTTGAAGCCATAAAACCGGAAAGGTTTTATGGTTTTATGGCTAAAATGACGTCACAGCTCCTCAATTGATTTTCTTGAGAAATAAGTTCAGATTTTCAGCGCTTCAAAATCAGTAGATAAAGACCTTATCAATAAATTTGAGATTATAGATGTGCATCTAGCGCATGCGCACAACGTCAACATGCCAAAGTGGGAGTAGCTCGCCAAAACGAAACTTAAATTTTCTTTTCTTGAAACAGTTTTATGACCTGGTCAAGGGTTTCGTCTTGGTAAATGGACTGAGCTAGACATCAATGTCTTAAGAAGAAACTAAGAAGAAATCTAGAGGACCTCAAGACGAAACATTTTTACTCGTATAAACACGTTCTTGATAAACTTAAGTTCGAACTACCTTTAAATGGATCGACGATAATTTTAAAAACTTAGTCGGCGGTTGTTATGCGTTTGGAGGGTGGTCGATCGACAATTTTTTTCGAGCGATCTGTTTTTATCATAGTGACACGACTATAAAGATGTTCTGGGCCACTCCATCGGAGATAGGGAGGTCTTTGGCTTCGCAGTCTTTGTCGGCTGCACTGGTTCTTCATCTTTGGCCGATACTGAGAGGGCAATAAAAGGACAGAAGATGGAAAAAGAGACACCAACAAGCAGAGTCCTTACGAGCGTCTAAAGCATCTTTCCCGTCAATAGCTTTCATACATTAAGGGTATGTGGTAATTACCATAAGAGCAAATTTAGTTTCGACAACTTTACGTTCGCAATAATAAATATTTTTCGCTAAAACCATTTACCATCGTTACATACAGACGGAGGTAAATGTTCTAGTCTTATTTAAAAATATTTGATCTTATGGTAAGTAACATATGCCCTTATAATTAGCTCGAAAAACACTACTTATACTATCATGTATTGTTGAAAGTAATTTGGTAGACATTCTGCATATAATTTATATAACACATGTTTCTTGTTTTTATTTTTTCAATATAATTTAAGAAGATAAAAGTTATATAATTTCCAGTTTCACTTACTCAGAAAATTCTTTCTTCAATTGCATTAAATTTCAGATAAAAAATAAAGCAATTGCAATTTATTTTTCTTGTAGTGCGCTTTATCGACACAGCATACTTGTTATGTTTTATCTCGTCAATAATCATCATATTTGCAACCTTACCTAAGCCGAAGTCGAAAGCTATATCAAGCTACATCCCATTCGCTATGAATATTACATCTGCTCATGTCATTTCACTAAGTAGCATCACGTAAGGAAAACAGGGAGGAAGCAGAGTAAGAAGATGAGAAAATATCGCGCTGCATGCTAACCCTGATTGCCAACATTACCTTGACCGTTAGGTTAGGCCATGGCTTCGGCACAAAACACTTGACCGACGTGATAGCAGGTCAGGGCGGGTGAGAGATCTCGGAAAAAAGCATTACGTACAAGTATGCTCTTACTTTTTGTTCGTCGTGCTGCACCATAAAGTGTTAAGCTAAACTCTACGTGATAGTCGTCTAACAAACTGATCGACCAACTTGCAGTTTTCGAACGCAAAACTTCTTCGTAAATGACTGCAAATTAAATGAATTGCGTATAGATACTTATCAAAAATAATTGACACTTTTATGAATTCATTATATGCAGAAAGCATCTACTCACGTCTGAGTTTGAATAACACGGAGAAAAATGGATATTCAAACTTAACATCTAGATAGTCAAAAAATTGAATTACAAATATATTCATCCTAAATATCTAGATATTCATCCTAAGCATATAAATATTCAGCCTAATTATCTCGTTTTCCAAATTTAGTATCTACATGTTTTCAAGAGATTTTCGAAAATCTCTTATTGATCAATAATTTTAAGGAACTTAAAGAGGTTTCTAGGAATTTAAAGGGATTACAAGAGATTTTTATGATATATAAAAGATTTCGTGGAATTTTAAAAGATTTCATGAAATTTTAAGAGATTTTTAAGAAAGTTTAGGGAATTCAAAGGATTTTAATGTTCCTCATTGAATTTTAAAGGATTTCACGAGATTTTTATGATTTTTGAAAGATTTTGTGAAATTTTAAGGAATTTCAAGAAATTTTTACGCATTTTAAGGGATTTAAAAGTTTTTCGTGGAATTGTAAAGGATTTTAAGAAATTCGTAAAAATTTTAAGAAATTTTAACATTTTTAAGATGATTTCCAGAAATTTTAGTATTGCTCGTGGAATTTTTAAAAATTCCCAAAGTTATTTTTGATTTTTAAAATATTTTGTGAAATTTTAAAGAATTTCATGGAATTTTAATAGATTTTTAGGGATTTTATATATTGCAGTGAAATTTTAAGGAATTTAAAGACGTTTCTAGGAATTTTAAGAGAATTCAGCGAATTTTAACGGATTTCAATAGTTTTCCAATAATTTTAAGAGATTTTGCCGCGTTTTGAGGGATTTAAAGTATCTCGTTTCTAATGATTTCAAGAGATTTTCAATAATTTTGAGGGATTTTAACAGGTTTCTAGGAATTTAAAGGGATAACAAGAGATTTGTATAATAATTAAGGGCATGTGTTACTTACCATATGAGCAAATTTGGATAACCCGGGTTTTTTTTCTACAAATTTACTTTTTCAAAAAAATAATAGCGGACAACCATCCGTAGTAACGTTCTTGACTGCTGTGCACTATTATTTTTTTTTAAAAGTAGAAATTGTGGAAAAAAAAAAACCCGGGTTATCTAAATTTGCTCATATGGTAACACATGCCCTTAAAAGATTTAGTGGAATTTTAAAGGACTTCATGAAATTTTTTAAGAGATTTTTAAGAAAATTTAGGGAATTCAACGAATTTTATGGAATTTAAAAAAATTTTTAAAGTCAGTTTTGATTTTTAAAAGATTTTGTGAGATTTTTGTTTCCAAGAATTTTTATCTAGATATTTTAATGCATTTTAGGGGATTTCAAAGGATTTCATGAGATTATTATGATTTGTAAAAGATTTTTTGAAATTGTAAAGGTTTTTATGGTATTTTAATAGGTTTTAAAGAATTTATGAGATTTTCTGGGATTTGAAATAAATGAGGGATTTTAATTGTAGTGGAATTTTAATGAATTTAAAGATGTTTCTAGGAATTCCAAAAGATTTTAGCGAATTTTAAAAGATTTCAATAGATTTTCAATAATTTTAAGAGATTTGAAACATTTTAAGGGATTTTAAAGTTCCTTGTGGAATTAAAAAATATCTCAAAAGATGTTTAAAAGATTTTGTGTAATTTTGAAGGATTACAGGAATTTTTAAGAGATTTTTAGTAATTTTAAGTGATTTTAAATTTCAAAAGATATAAAGTGATATTTCTATTTGAGTATCTAAGATATTGAGGCTAAATATCCAGATACTTAAACTGAATATCTTAGATGGCTGTCACATAGTTCACTATCAAAGATATTAAGGTTGAATATCCATTTTTCTCCGTGAAGTAACTTTCCCATTAAATTAGTTTTTTTTTTTAAATGGGTTGCTGTACAAAAAGCACCAGACCGAAGATGTAATCTCATGATCCTTGAGGGTGTCTGTTGACGAATTAAATTTGTTTTAAGAGGCTTGCGATATAGATATATAAGGACTTGGGATATAGAGCTCAGCTTATAGCTTCTATAATTTTCACTTTCCAGATAAGAAAGAGGGAAGCAAGCATGGGTCACTCTTCTCCGTTAAATGTACCCTCGATCACGCTAAGTAAAGTGCTGCGGCACCAGTATGTACCATGCTTAAACTAATTTGTGTTGAACTGCATACACGCCTATACGAGTAACAGCGGCACTATGCGATCCGGATTTATCCTTTAATCTTAGCATGTAAACATGTAAGAACTTTTAAAAGCGGTTAACACCTCTTGCTTTCAGCTCCAAGATATACTTGCATGGATTCTGATACCGTGCTCCATTGATTCTTCACCTTCAAGGATAAAAACTAAAGAATGTGAATTCGATTGCCATTAATTACAGTGTTAGTCTCTTTAATACACAGCAACACTAATGATTACTTCGTAACAATATTTGAAAGATAAAACGATTCAGCTTATATATCAACAAAAACAAGTGTCCGCATTAATGTTAATATGTGCTAGTAAAACTATAACTTTATTAATAGCTGTTAAACTTAGTTTCCGTTATAACCTGTTCAATATTTTACCTTATACAGAGCAGGTCAATCCAAATTGATACTTCGAAACTGATATCTTTATATCATAGTCGATTATTATTAGCCTGAATAATTTGTATGCTGCCAATAAGTGCTATTTATTTAAAAACATTATTACAGTCCATATGTAAAAGTTACTGTCATTCATCGAGCCTTAACGAGGGCTGGTCTATACGTGGGTGCTAATAACGTTTCTATAAACGTTTGAAAAAATAAATCGAGAAAGTTTACCTAACTTACGGTATCATAAATGTCTGTATGTTTCAGTACTACTTAAGGTTCATAAAAATTTTAAAAAATTTTCTTTTTTGGAACAGCTCTGTATTTTATAATAATAAAATAACTTTGAATTTTGTTTTTAATAGTAGATCGAAACTCGAAACTGAGTTTCGAAATCTGCATGCTAGACTAATTTTACAGACTTGCCATGAATCATAGACAGGCATTGAATTTATCACAATAGGCGCCATCGGTCTTGAGACCGGTCCTTCGCTTGCAGTCTGCATAGATTGTAGACAGAAGTAGCACGCTACTGCAGATTTACCTTATCACACCATATCTAATGATATAAGAAAAAGAAAACTTAATTTCGTAAAAATGTACATACATCCAATAGTTTTCCGTAACACCCAATGTTATTCTTGGTACAATGTCTATTTCGAATGTTTTTTTGACGATCGTTTATAGTTTTTGACTAAACAATTTTTTACCAGACTGTCAATTAATTTATATACACAAAAGGAAAGGTAAATATCTTCGAGAAAACTAGATCGGTAACTGATTCAACGGTTGCTTTTCATTATAATCTTTCTAAACGTTTGTTATCTTCGACAACTCAATACCGGATGCATTGAAGTAAATTTTATTCTGGTGTTTCTCGGCGTGGGTTAATATATTCTATTCGATTAAACAAACATAGTACAGAAGTGTATATGTACGTATGGTACTGCACGTATCACAATATCACAAAGGTTGGGCCTCCTACTCCGTCCGAGATTGAATAGCCTATAATTTGATTGCCATTTTTTAACATCGGTCATCCTTCATATTACTGGTAAATTTTACATGAAACAAATTTGCGACGCTGTTACAAATTTGTCCGTATGTTACCGGCAAAGACCGGTGTACCAGTAATAGGGGCATTACGGAAGCGTTTTAAACTATTGAGAATATGTTGTAATTACAAAAATTATACAATTCAAAATAATTTCCAATTGTTTCGTTTTTTATGAAACCAGTTCACGGCAGTAGCCCACGCCTCAGGAATATGACACATTACGTGGGAGGAATAAAAGGTACATATTTCCTACTTCACTTTTCTCTGCTGTATTCTCTTTCTCTCTCTCTCTCTCTATTTTTCTCTCTTCGTGAACCTCTTCTTTACTGCCACTTGTTCCCTCTTGATAAAATATTCGCGAAGCAACTAGCGTATCCCTACAACACGATAGAGACTTCTATTTAATCCGTCTCTCTGTATAAACTAGTATGCTTAGTGTGTGTAAGTCGTAGTCGTGTGATACAGTGAGATATTAGTGTCTCTGAACTTGAGCAGAGCTCCGACTTCTACGACCGTTTGTGGTCGACCCACCTCTAATACTACCTCATGATAATTCGCCACGACTGCGCCAACGAAAGACAGAAAATATATTCACCACGATACAAAGTACAAACCGTAGTCTTGCCGGATTATTTGTCGTGTACGGATGAACACTTCAATACAAGAGAACTGTGATCTTGTTTATTTATGAACACCAGAAAAACACAGTAAAAGCATATGCTTAAAATGATTCCCTGTTGAAAAATCCCATGTAGGAAAACTATACAGAAAAGTATACAGGAAAATATATAAGTATATTTATGAAACTCTATGGGAAACTACACGGAGAAAAGTATATATTCAAAATTAACATCTAGACAGTCAAAAAATTGAATTACAAATATATTCATCCTGAATATCTAGATATTCATCCTAAGCATATAAATATTCAGCCTATAATTATCTCGTTTTCCAAACTTAGTATCTGGATATTTAGATTAAATATCTTATATAGTTGATCATCTAATTGAGTATCTAAGATATTGAGGCTGAATATCCAGATACTTAGACTGAATATCTTAGATGGCTGTCACATAGTTCACT
>JAUESH010000015.1:23059498-23075314 GCA_032275165.1 Synergus magnus
AATCGATTCAAAAGATCGATCTTTTCGTCGAAAAAGATCGATCTTCAAAGAATCGAATCAGAATCGAACATCCCTACAAGAGAAGCACATAATTCGTAGTTGGTGCTCATACGCGTCGGAGATGGCCTAGGTACAAAATAGACCAAGAGAAATCCGCAGCACGAGATGCATTACCGGTATGATGGATGACCCGCAGGCGTGGGCTCAATGAAAAAGAGAAAAAAGTCATAGACATTCCCTTGAGGCCACTGCTTCTGAGTTTTTGCTGCTGAGCAGCACAAATCACATTACAGAGAAACTTTCGGTATCTGATATTTAATTTATCTGATATTTAGTTAGCGTTTAATATAAGATTACAATTTTCAGTTAAAATTAAGCGGTGCAGCCTTTCTCATCTACATTTCCGCACTTCAAATAAGAAAGTTTTACGGAAATGAAACACTTTATCTCTTGAATATAAATTGTCAGAATTAGCAAAAGACATCCAAACGCACCTTATTATTCAATATTCTTTCATGACGCAGGTTACTCCTGTTCAACCGTTATTTCCGCCTACTCGTTTGCATGAGCTTAAACTAAAATTGAACAATTCCCTACGGACGTAGGCGTTGTATTTACTGAAGCTATATTGTATTTCGATATAGTACTCACACTCAGGTACGCTTGCAGAATGCAATGTATTTTATGTTAACCCTGAGTCCAAGCGCATTATAAACTGTATCCGTTGAATCCCGGGAGGGACATATCTTTTACAAATTTACCATATACTGCTATAATATTATATATTCGTAATATTGTGGTGTACCTGGGTGTACATAAGTTTCAAAAGATTATGCCACATGTATGTAATTCATACAAAACACTTTAACAATGAAATAGGTGTCAAAATAAATACATGACTTCTTTTCATTACCGACATTCATAAATACAATTGTAGTAAGGATTCAAAGACCGAAAAATTCGTAGAAATAATTCAACATGTAAATGAAAACGAACATGAAAGTAAATGAGAAAATCAGAAAAGACATCAATATTCTGAGGTAAAATTAGCATGTATTAGCCATTAATTTCCTTGATTCAATTACTATCGGCGTCAACTGACTAAATCAAGTGGTATTCGAGAATATCATCGCAACAAAAACAAATATAAAAGGACAATACCCTAACACACTGGAGATCGGTTTTGCTAGTTGATAATTGAAGAGGCCTCGGGACTCCGTATATCAGCTTTGTATTGTGTAGAGAATTGACAAAAAATTACGTGTGTAATTTTACACACGTAAGGACGAGTTACAGCTAAAGGAACGCTCTCATTAACACTTTCGTGGTTCACGGATAGTGAACAACTATCTTTAACACTCTTTATCCTAATAAATCTCATTAATATTCGACTCCATTATAATATTTCAAATTTACGTATTAAAGTTCCTTACAAATTGTGTACACGTATCTTTTAAAAAGTATAATTAAATTTTGGGAATACGAAAAGATAACACCGGGATGTGTACCGATGGAAATTAATAATCACCTGCGTACATATATCGACTTTGTATCGCAGAAGATATAAGGGTGCGGATTCCCTGTGGACTTTAATGATGGAGGGGTTTTGAGGGGCTGAATGTACCCGCGACTGAATTATCGTACGCGGAGTCCTCTAAATCATAAAAACAACAAATTGCACTAGCCATAGCGGGTAAATCGAAGTGTGAGAGAGAAAGGGGAAGGATACTTCGCGTTGCAGGAGCGTATACAAGCGGGTGTACCTATGTCTAGCACCAGCACTTTTTAAATCAATTGAAATATGGAGTCGGGTAGCGCCCAGTTTAATGAAAAATGGTAACTCCACCCCTCAAGAGAATCACACGCGCAACGCGACACACTCGAGGGTCAAGCGATGAAATTCACTCTGTGCTAAAAATATATGAAAAGCTGAACACCCTTTTTTCATTCCTTCTTTGAACTCTTAGGTCTTACAGCTCAGAGCTACTATTTTTTTCTGATGAATGGTTTTGACATATTAGAAGAGAAATGTAATGAGTAATGATTACATGTAACGATCCACTATCAATTAATGTCGAGTTTTTGAGTCTAAAAGATTTTCAGTGAAAACGCAGAGGTATACCAAACCTAGCGATAAATGAAAAGCAAACTCAAACAAGTGATCGAGTTACCACTCGTTGAGGGATCGACAAACAACAGTTTCAACACCCACTCACAAGAAAAAAGTTTCAATTAACCAAAGCTTACTGACGTTACTTTAAAACGTAGATTTAATTCAAGGAAGAAATTAATTGTTTATATCAAGGGCATAGACTCAAACACTTTTTTAAAATTTCTAATAATTGTTATAACCATAAAACATAGCAAAATAGTTGCTTTTACTTTTTTCGACAAAGCCATCTTTTATGAGCAAAGTTACAGTTTCACCTATTATCGAATTTGGAATGACCCCGCTGCTAACTTGCAAATGAGTTTCTCGTCGCTACACAAGCACTACCCTATCATTGTGTGCGCGTGTCAGAATCTCATAATTGAAGACTAACCGGGGTAGGATAATTGACAGAAGAGCAATTACTGGGGTGACGACTATCAGGTCAACGCTAGTTACACGGGAAATCAAATTATGCGTGACAATCTACCAATGTGATCACCATTACTTCGTACTACTAACTACTGACGAAAAATGCATGTTTAGGTTGAAAATCTTCAATACCAAAAATATCATTTTGGTATTACCAAATTTTCAGAACTTACACCACGTTTTTCAACAAATTTTTCTAAATTTTTTTAAAACTATACGCCTATCATAGAGCGTAAAATCATTTCTTATTTACACTTTTTGGGCTTGACATTTTTGTCACTATCTGGAAGTAAAAAGTTTCCTATTTTTCATTTATGCTTACCCATAAAATCTGCATGCATAAGTGCCAGTGATATGACGTAACATAGTTGGCTTCGTTGATTGCTAATATGACGGTCCAGGGTGCAGACTGCAACCCTTGGTCACGAGCCACAATGCCGCGGGCGTTAATTTTACCGCGAAACGTATTGCACCCCGGCGATTCAATTGTTCCACCCTCGCGACCACTATTTCCGTCGAAGCGCGCTCATAATAATGCTTCTACCTCCTATCCCTATATACCTCCATTCGTGCATATGCGAAACATACTTCCTAACAGAAAAGATTTCTTGCCTACTGCTCATGTTCCGCTTGCTGAAACACGTCAGCTTGATCGAAACTCATCCAAGTTGGACGCATACATTAATGGTTTTGCTGCTAATCATCATTTTTTCATTAGTTACTAAATGTATGCACGTGGCTAAATTTATAAATGTGGCTTAAATGAGTTAAATGAGTTTTATAGTGTGCGATTAGTCACAGTCGACTGTACTAGAATCATATGTCGCGTATAGAATTTGCGCGAGGCAACATAACTTAAACCCTAGAAATTTTTCTCTTCAAAGTAAACAAAACATTATTTTGCAGCTTGCATGTTTCTACTTTTATTCGTTCTAAGAAGCATTATGTTGATTACGTGAACTGCATAATCAGATACCGAAATTGAATGGAGAGGAAAATGTTATTAATTTCTGGTTTTTGAACGTTCTCTCGACCTCAGGTTTATGTTCGTAATCATACACTTGAACTCAATTGTTTTGCGAACTGATTTTACAATTCATCATTATCATTATTTCGTAAGACTAGGACAATTTTTATGCTGTGTTCGTGGAAAAGAAATATTGTACCAGAGTGTTCTGGAATATTCTCACAAAAGGCTCTATTGGCCCCTGAGGAATGAGACTAACAGAAGGCCAATGATATAGAGGAGATCTGTACTAAATTGACAAATTTCCCTCAACAAAAGCCTATTATTTACAGACTCCCTATGTAGTTGATGTATTAATTAATGGTATCATAACTCAAGTTCCAAGTAAAATTAAAGAGAAATATCACTGTAATCTATACACACAAAAATTTATTTATAATTTTCCTTTTACTGTTTTTTTTAGCTAACATTCTGTAACTATATTGCGGTTGACGAGACAGTAAAATACTTACCTCATCCGCATGATTCTGAAAAGACTCTGTTAACTCAAGAAGCCATGGTCACGGTACAAGGCGTTCCTCTTACTCACTACATGGAGGATCTTTTGACTTCGAGAATCTCCTTCAATGCTGGAAAGGTAAACACTTTTTACTATCAGACTTTTGTTGTCTAAAATTCTCTCACTTGAAGTACTTTAAAATGCAAAAATACACATCTATTTTATTTGCTCATATTTTATTATTGTTCAGGGAAGGCTAGCTATGCAATGGGTAATTGACAAACTTGAGTCGGAAGTCAAAGACTTTGCAAATAATGCCGTCAAATCAACCGACGAACTCCTATGTCAAACGCGGCGTCAAATTGACGATCTTACGTCAAAAACCAAACGAAGTATGGACGATCTTCAATGTGCTGCAAAAAAATCTTTCGACGGAATACACAATTTAACAACACCACCATCATCTCAGTCTATGCCCAAGTTATAGCGAATGTTTCGCACTAGCTTCAATCTTTTCAATTAATCTTGGCAGGCTTCCTCAAAACGATTGAGTCGACAAATAACTCCACAGCACTTGAGGAAATCTTCTCATGATTTATCAAGCAAAACATTTCTGAACTGCTTCGACTCTGCTCTAGGCCACACTAAACGCCCTAGAATATTAAATGCTGTAATTGTTTGCAGGAAGCCTATTTAGCTAAAATTAAAGATTATGAAAAGAAAATTTTAAAAAATTGCAAAATAAGTTCAATGAAAATGCAAAGGCGCAAAGTAAAAACAATACAATTTTAAATGAAACGTAAATAGCGAACCAGATCAATGAGATTTGTAGAGTTTCTAATTGTCTTTTAATATTGAATTTATAATTATCATATACGTTTTTTAAAATGTCTGGATGTGAAAACATGGGTTATGTAAATATAAAGAAACATAAAATGAGCATAAATGTTTATATCAACTTTGCGTCTATAGCGAGAAAAGAACACCGTTCTAGTAAAAAATAATGTTTATTGGCGTGTTGACTGTTTCTCTTTTTACGAGAAAGAAGCTAGGAAAAACGGATATCGAAGAAAGATGTTCCATGAGACAAATTAACTCTTGAATTTGGGCAGATCTAATAAAAGATAGTTATATTTCACGTGATTTCTGTGAAAGTGCATGACGAATAATAATCGACAAATGTGTAACGAAAGTAATCATCTTTTTTTAGATGCTTTAATTAGTGTAAATAGTGTAAACTAAATAATCATGGATGTATATGCAAACAAAGATTATTTCTTAACAAAATATATAATTTTCTCTATGGTTCATATAAAAAGCAACTCTTTCAGAATAAATGTTAAACCAGATACAAGCAAATTTAAAAGCGAGTACATGTAATTTCAAGAACAAAAAAACCCTATTGCTTATTTATAAATTAGTTTTTAAAAATTTTCATGACATGCATTCTGTTAAAGAATATGGCACTGATTAAAGAAAGGTGTACATGAAACAGAAATGTTTGTACAGAACTATGCATATACATTAGTTTAGTCCTACAAAAAGGCTGGAAATTCTATTATTTATTTGGAAATAAAGCAATGTTGAGTAAGAATTTCTTATTCACTTTCCATTTGCCAATATTAAAGATACTTAGACATTAAAATTAACATTTTTTAGAGAGATTTTTGAAACAACCTAGATTGAACACTGAAATTTATTGGAAGAAACAGATACTCGCTGAAAATGGAGGATTTTCACCTTCAAATTCAGGCATGGTATTCTTTTAGTGAACCGAACTGATCACTGAGTTTTCTGATTGGACAGTGTTCCATTGTATACGCCTATAGTAATAGTTAAGAACAAAAAATTCGAGGATATTCCAGGTCTCGTGATTTGACGAGCACTAGCTAGCGTGAAGGGTTGTCGATTTGTGATTTAGGTTCATCGATTGGGCTCTGTGGAGAGCCAGACTCGAAATACCTGCTACACAATTTCGAACCACTGCAATTTCAACTGATCATTAGTGTGTAACCGTGGTCAAGAGACAATTTCCACAGGCTATCTGAAATCTCTGAAGTATGGTGAGGGTTGGCTTATTAAAGGATAGGAAATCTAGAAAATTCAACTGTTAGGATCCTGCATGGTATGTAAGAGATAATTGATGAGTATACATTTCATTGCTCTGCTCTACAACTCTGCAATGTTTTCCAGTCAAATATTGAGACTTCTAAACTGTGATCAGTGATCACAGATCCCCTTAGGGATCGTTCATTAACTACGTTACTTAGCCTTTAGCTAAAACCCGATTTTACGTTAAAGTTTTCAGAAGCCTCCTGAAAATCCCTTAAAATTCCACTACAGTTTTTAAAATTCCATAAAATGCCTGAAAATCTTTAAAGTTTCTACAAACCTCTTAAAATTCCATGAAATCGTTTAAAGTTTCACTAACTGTTTTTAAATTCTTCAAAATCTTTTTAAATTCTTTAAATTCCCAGAAAAATTTTACAATTCAGAGAGAGTATTAAATTACAAAATGTAGAACAAAGTGAATTCCACTTACTTATATCAAAAGGTATGTTCTTTAGGTTGTGCAAATGCAAAAAGGAGCCAGTATTTCCAATAGCAAGTGGAGAAGTGACGAGATATAAGTGACTAACGGAGAAGGAAAGGGAACGAATTTTCTTTTAAAACGAATTCTCCATTCGGTGACAAGACACGATAGTGGAAATCCCACCCCCTCATGCTGCAGACATCGAGTGAGAAGGTTCCTATCCTTGGTCGTAAAAAGGATTCGACTTTCAGCATTTTACGTTCGAACGAACGTCAAGGGGGCTCATGGTTTACACATCGTGATCGAACTCGTCACCCCGTAAAAGCCTCTACCGGCTATCTTGATACTTGAGAGCGTTGCGGTCAAGAAGATCCGGCTAGTTTTCGATTCACGAAACGGTCAGTCTATATCTTAAATTTCTTTCCGCTCTCAAATCTACTTTAAGCTGCTTTCCTAATGTTCTCCTCAATACAAAATCGAATGTAACAACAACGCTAACAAAGATTACTTTTCACCGCAATTATTTTAATCTTTTACATGTTTATTGTTTATAATCACTGTAAAAAATTCGTTTGGGAAAATTCCCGAAAAAAAAATTTTCTAAAAGAAGATACGTCATTTATAGATTTATAGATGATGACTGGTAACTTAGAACTTTTCATACTTTTACTAACTAACATGTAAAATTAAACATTTTTTGGGACAATTCCCAATATTTAGTAGGCATTTTTTAATTCACAAATATTTAGAGAATATCAAATAATTTTTCCAACAAATTACCAACAGATTTAGGAAAATTTCTTAAAAAATTGTAGGTATTGTTCAATTTCCTAAATTTTTAAACAAGATTATTTCTGTTAATTTTTGTTTAAAATTCATAAAGGTAGGGGACTGCTATAGTCTTGTAAGACCTTAACTTCTTGTAAACTAAAATACTTCCCTTACGAATTATTTTATGCAAATAAGTTGCAAGGAAAGATGTTGAGCACTTGCAGAACACGCTGTGCATATGTCAAATTCATTAAGCATATCATTACTTTTACGCTTCTTTTATGATTCATATTTCGAATAGCCCGTTAAGTTCCTTGTATCGTGCTCGGAGCTTAACGTTGCAGCTTTTATGATCATAACGGCTTTGAAAGTTAACTTTCTTGTGCGCTTCTCGACAAAATTTGCCCTCTGCGAAGATGGAGGGATTTCCTCTAATCGATATATTTCCCTGTATGTGTTGCTGATAGTCGCTACACGCTACATGATGTACATTATGCATAGAAGATACTAGCTAAGCGAGACATGTTCAGCAAATATGGTCTCGTAAAAGAGTATATAAAGTTGTTCTCATGCACGAAGGCATAGCACGAACTACTAGTGTTACGCCTTCAAAATTTAAATATCTAATTCTTTTGACTTGAATGCATGTCACAACTCTTTGACCCATCAGGCATTAATCCATCAAGGATCATTAATTGAGTTAGATGTCTCTCAATCCATATCCTATGCAGATGCCCTATAGAAATTCTTTAAATATTTCTTAGACGACTAAAAATCGATGTATTAGACTCTTTGGTTGGTGTCCCTTTTTCTCTTAATTATATATCATTTTATAATAGTTTTGGTAGAGAGTTTAGTTCTACGTAATAGGCTAAAACGTGTTCTGAATACTAATCGGCTTGGGGAAGATTTTCCAGCTTATGGGGAGTGTATTGTTTGAGGAATACAAAATAAGGGCTAGTGGTAGTCGACTGACCATAAAGACCATTATATATTCTGAACTGATAATAATACATATTATAAGTCCTCGTAGTACGATACATGCAAAATTCAATTTACAAGTTTGCTATATTGTATAACATATATGCGAGATCCTTTGAAATCTTTGAAATATTTTGACATTTTGCAATTTACATTAATTAAAAAGCTTCAAAAGTAGAATGATCAACCCCTCCTGTAAAACTTGTATGTATTTTGTTTGTCGGCAAAGAAGAGGCGTGCATGTCACAGCTAGTGTAGATAGAGTTAATTAATAGCCGCTTAGATCTCCCGGCTTATAAGGATCATGCTATCGTGGCAGTAGTATCACCCTCTCTACTTTCAGTCTCAACTACAGGTAATCCTTAAGCCGTCTGAGGATTCCAAACATTACTCCTCTCCTTCAACCTACAGATTAATATTAATAATGTCATCACTTTTTTATAGTAAATTAGGTCATAAAGTCACCATGGGAATGCGATGCATATAATTTTAATGCTTGTGTTGAAGAACGGAATTGTACTGAAATTTCGCCGTTTCGACCGATCAAATCAGTACCATATTTTATTGTTAAACGTGCGAATACGCAAGTATTAACTCTCCTTCTCAGAAAGTCAATATCCTAAAAAGATTAGGGTTTCATCATTCATAAAATCAACTCATAAGTTGAGAATAATTGGCAAATATTTATTGTAGTCACCAACTATTTGATACAGATTATCACTCATTAAATTAAGTGTTGTATCCATTCCTCTTGTGGAACTGTAATTCGATCTTTTAAATGTTATCTCTGATCCACCTACTGTAATCGGTATGTTGCAAGAGAGCAAATATATCAGGATATTCAGCATAAATGCTAGATACACCTGGTCCCCTGAAAAGGAAAATCCCAACTAACAAGTTATCAACAACTAAAGGAGCACCAGCATCATTATGGCCAGTTCGTCTTAGCGGATGAAATGTGCAAACCAGCTTATCGGTAATCGTATAATAACGTTGATATCTATTTACACAATCCCGATGTGAAAGTATCGGTACTTGAATTGATCGTAGATGTACTGGAAATTGCGTTCCACGGCTGAAATTGGAGATGATACAATTTTGATTATTTATAGCAAAGATTTTTGATTATAGTGATATACTTGTCGAGCATTTCTGTGCATGACCACAGACATTTTGTATATTGCAGATATCTTGACTTATAAAATATTGTGATTTATGTATTTAATATATTATTGATCTTACTCAGTGTGTCTGAAGTTGAATCCCCAGCCACTAACAGTACCAAGCATACCTGGTAGTATAGGTCCTACATGTAGGTCTATTTTGTTAGCAAATGCATTATAAACGATAGCTGGATCAATAGTGAGCAAGGCAATACCATCCGAAGTTCTGCCCGGACGACGGTCAGAGTGTATTTTTATCTCTGTTACATTGTAAAATATACCATGATTTGAAGCTGCTGAATTAGAGACAACTTTGTACTCAGTTGTACCATATCGAACACATTCAGCAGTGGTGATGATAACGCGATTTGATAGAATGGTACCCACGCAATGGATACGATTACATTTTTTAATATGTACAATGTATGGATGATCAAAAATTGCTGCTTTTCTGTCTTCACCCGGCACGTCACTAATTACACGTTTTTGGCGAACACGAAAAATAGATGATTTTCCTACAAGAATTTAATATATTAATCTCTCAGTAGCATTTTATAACTGTTATTGTTATTTTATTCCAGATATTTATAGGTATATCATTTTACTCACCAATATTCTCGTCTGCGAATGTCCCACAAATACCTTGAGACAAAATTCCAAAAAGTATTAAAAGATTTAAGTATATTTTTCCTGGCATTTTAGATCTTAGATGAAGAAAAAATATGTTCTTAACTTATTGTACGGAATAAGAGAAAAGATTGGGAACTTTCTATAGGGAGTATGTTTTTATAAGGTATCTTGATTTACAAAACTTAATGACTCTCGCTTTTTATTAAAAGCCTTTTACAAATAAGTGATTTCGTAAGATAAATATTAGAACGACACAAGTTATTAGGCAGATTAAAGTTATTTTCAAATTAAAGTGTATTGTATATACGTGGAAAAGAAAGTTCCGACTCACCTCACACGATTCTTGAGATATCGAGCAAGAATGTATAAAGTGTAATAATGTAAACAATATCATGAACTTCAGAATTTATATCTTTTAGTTATAAACTTTTCCACGATAAAAATTTCAAAACCAAGGCCGTAGCTACATAGAAGCAAAAGAGGTTTGAACCTACCCCGAAATTCTTGACAGGGTCATAGCAGTAAACACATATTAAATTATTAAACAAATTATATTCCAATATTTAAAATGGTTAAATATTATAATTTTGAAAAATATAAAACTGACTGTGAACTCTACAAAAACTTATTGAGAGCCTCCTTTTTTTTCTTAAATAATGAATGTGCGCCAATCCATCACCTACCCCGAAATTTTTTTCTGGTTAGGACCTTGTTCAAAACAGTTTATAAAAATCTGATGCATAAGAAATAGGAAATATATGGGAATTTTAACATTTTAGAAATAAAATTAATGTTCATCAAATGTACATAGTTTTTTGGTCTTTCATAATGTCTGCTGATTCGCATGTTATTTTCCTCTTTGTGAGATATAATTAATATATGTATTTATTAAAAGGAAACCACATTACCTAGGCTCAGACAGTGGCGGATCCAGGGAGGTGGCCACGACGGCTTCCCCCCCTCCCCCCGCCCACAAAAGCCCAGACTTGAAATTTTCAGATAAGGTAATTGCAGTTTTATGAGAGTGGAGGAGGGAGGGTAATTGTTAGGTGCCCCCCACTAGCCCTTCTCTGGATCCGCCCCTGGGCTCAGACGACAACAGAATGACTCAAGCGTACATTGTCAGTCCTTGATACCTTATCATCGTTTTTCGCTCTAACGGATGCCAATTAGACTTCTATCTTTGTTTAAATATTTGATACTTAAATCAGTATTCTATTCATATCTTATTCTTTTTACATAAAATGAAAATTTACAAAATGAAAATAACTTATTTAAAGTTTATATTTGAAAGTTCGAAAAAGTCAAGAATCTTGCTCGTTTGATCACGACTTTTCTTATTATTTGTGGGTATTTACTTTTCATTCTAAATAAGTTGAATAACTTAAAAACACGTTAAGATTTTATATAACAATAAATGAAATAACTTTATTAAACAAATACTCAAAACAGGGCAACACGAATACAAGGAGGTACCAACATTCACCTGGCTCTAGAATGTACCTGGACGTATGATCCTCTCTACCTTGTGTATTCAAAAAGAAATCATATAAAAAAGTTGCCTTTATTTGTAATATTAAAAAAAATTTGTATTATATTAAAGCCAAGCGCAACTGTAATAAAGGTAAACCTATCAGTTTTTTCCAATTTTCATCAGTTTTCAACGATATTAGAAAAAGTGCTATACAAAAGTTGTAGATCTAGAAAAATGACACGTACATTTTTTTATAAAACAAACCGTTTTGGAGAAAAACTAAAAGAATTGAAAAAAATCGACTAAAAAGTTATTTTCCTAAAATTTTCGAAATCCACGTGTATCCTTTCTGTCTACCGTGTGTCTATTTTTTAACATTGCAAAATAATCGCTGAGAAATATTGTTACATACACATATGTTAATCGACAAGTAGGCCGTTAAGATCCTCATAGCCTCCTCAAATTCTCAATCCTCAAAAATAAGCTCGCATTTTTCAGTTTGTTCTCAGACAAACCAAATCTATTCTAATCTCAGTCATTATCTTTTCCGATTAGAGAAAAGAACCAGAAAAGCCTCAAGCGCGTACTTGTGCGTTCGTGACTAACAGTTTAGTCAACATCGTAACGAATGTAGCGGAAAAGAGGGAGAAGTGTAGGAAAGGGAAAGTTCCAGCCAATTACTATAGGCAATAGTCAATTAGTCATTTAGACTTTAGAACTACGTTTTTTGTTGAGTAATTGTTAGGTAAGTTTCTGATATAGTCTCGGACTTGCAACTGGAAGAGTAGTAGATAGTATAGTAAAATCGATTTTACAGAAAATAAATCCGCCGTTGCTTATGCTAGTACGAACGCAAACAAGAGTGTCTCTCTCACTCTGTCTCACATACACATTGATGCTCATCATAGTCATCATACACATTCCCTAGTCAGTACAACCAAGTGCAACTGAGTGCAACGTTACGACACAGACCAGACAGTGTTGTGTGTAGTGTGGTAGTGTTGTATTGTGTTGTGCTGTGCATGAGTGAATGAGTGTGTACAAGAATTCTTATAGTTTGTGAATTGTAAGTCACCATGACGTTAGATCACGAAAACGAAACTAGAGTGAGAAATAGGAGGACGAAAAGTGCCACCAGAGCCGAAGAAATTCAAAAGGCTGAACAGATGGTACGCAGGTCCCAGCCCGATAAACCGTAAGTATAGACATTCCAAAATTAAAACTGTTTTCTTAAAATTCATACACTTTTGATCTTGTTAATAAAGCTTGCTTAAATGTTATACATTAACACATGAATTGCATTCACATGAAGCTGCCTTAGACTGACTACTCAACGCAGCGACACAAAATTTTCGGAACCTTCAACTGGAGGAAAGACCAGCACTTTTATTACTGCGCCGGCGCCATGATTTGTTTGTGTAGGTGGATCCCCCATATTCTTCGTAATCGATCCGGAGGTCAGCTGCGCCGGAGCACGCGGTACCATAATATCCACGTGGTTTGCTGTTTCCTAGCCCCAGATGAATAATGAGGAGCGCTATCGCTATGACACACCAGCGTAGCTATTATGTTCTTGGGCCTTTGTGGTGTCTCTATCGTCTCTATGGGGCCCTAATCATGATAGAGCTACAAAAAATAAGAGACACGTGTTTTTTCTTATCGGCCCAAAATGAATTTTAAGGCGTGAAATAAGTAGGGTTGCCACCTCGGCCGGTTTTTTTTTTTCGCCGGTTTGTGGCCGGCTGCCGGCGGAAGCGCGAAAAAGCCGGTGGAACTCTCATAATGAAAAAAAAAATTTAATATATATTTTTAATGTTTTTTAACTCAAATATGTGATTAGTCCTGTATTATGGAACACCTATATGATAAAAGCCCAAATTTGTATTCGCCAAAATGTGGATTTAACATGCTCTCAGTTTTATCAAGATATAAAGGATAAAAGTTCTCTATTAAAAGCAGTGAAGTCTAATCAAAAATATGATTTTAAGAATAAGAATGGACCAGTTGGTTGACCCATCCTCCGAAATTTTTTATTAGAACCTGTGATTTTTAAATTTAAGTATTTTATCATACAAGTTTAAACCAAATACTACGCATTTAAGTGTTTTGATGTGCGAGTTACATGAGTTTACGAAAGTACAAACTGAAATATTTGTAGAAAACATTTTTGATCGTATGGTATTTATTTATTTAAATTTTAAAAATGGGTTTGGAAACGAGTTTTGTAAACCCCCCCCCCCTTTCCCACCCCCTCTCGGTTAAACGAACTGCCGGCTGAAGTCCGCGAGAAAGGTGGCAACCCTAGAAATAAGCTCCTCAACCCCTCAAGTTTCGCTCAAAAATGATATTTTAATTATTTTAAGCACTTATAGCCGACTGATTTGAATGAAACTTGGCAACAATTATGTGTACGACAAAACACATTTGACAAATAGTGCAACTACTATTTTTCGCCCTTGTAATGAATAAAATCACCCTCAGTCGTATCTACCCTTATCATTTTGTTACCATCTACTTTTCGATCAGAACATTGCTAACAGTTTAGGCAGCATTAGTAGATAATATAAACTCAACAGTGAATAATGTAACAATGAAAAAAATAGCTTTACTTCTATAAATTCCTTAATTTTTCTATGAAACTTCTATGAAGGTAGTTTACATCATTAAATAGCAGTTTATACATGCGATGGGTGATTAATCCTTCAATCAGGGTGTAATGATATTAGTACTCTCATGTAATACTACTTTTAATTAACTTAACAGATTTATGCTTCAAAATGCGAAACTTGTAGTTCAATACGTGTTAATATAACAATTTATTCATTTGAGGGTTTTTTTACCCCCATATAAGGGTGTCTTCATATCATGCGTTTACAAAACTCTTTTTTATTGTATTTTTTAATAAGAGAAATTATTTCTTCATTAAACATAATCTATTTTCATTTTAAACTGGATTTTTTATCAGGGGTATAATAGTTGCACTATCAGTCAAATGTGTTTTAACGTACACATAATTGCTGCCAAGTTACATTCAAATCAGTCCACTATAAGTGCTTAAAATAATAAAAATATCATTTTTGATGTTCGAGGTATATGTGTGGCTGCGTCTGCGAATGATAGTTTTTATGCAGTTTCGTCTTTTATCAAACAATATACACTTGAAGATGAGAATTGTTCTTCGCTGCGAGTGTTGAAAAGGAAGGAAAATATAAAATTTTCCAACCTAGGCGTATAATGACTTGCAAACAAGCGCGTCTTGCTCTTGAGAAACGTACCTACGACTTTTCTTCTCCTTTTTCTCTCTTATACCGTTTCATTCTCCTACACTTTAAATTTTTATGGAATAAGACTAGGTAAATATAGTTTTAAAATATCCTTAATTCTCGCTTATTTGTTCTGTCATCTTTACCCTCATTATTAGAAAAGTATACTATTCTGTAATTGTAAGGACAGCTAATTTATTATTATATGTACTTAATACATTTATCAGACATTCAAATTTATTCCCTTCCGATATTAAGAAGTTGATGATATTATACTTAATTGTCCTTAAATTTTATTTTCCACATTTTGCTTTCCTACATTGTCTTTGTATATTCAATGATCTCTCATTCTTTTATACACCATGATTGGCAATCTTCTACAGGCGAGCCAGATACAAAGGGTTTGTGCCACTTTTCTTTTTACAAATTGCTCTTGTTCCTCATTGGGATTTGTAATCGCCATAACGTAAATGAATACCTCGATTATATACTCTTTGTTCTTCTTTCTTTTTCTTCATTTATAGAAATCGTTGATTAATTTGTTTAAAAAACATCGCGAAATGAAAATATAATCATTTCACTTTTTATTTTTCTCTTCAAAATGTGTTGTTTATCCTGTTGAATATCCTTAATTAGCTGCAATACTTTTAATCTGAATTTTCATGAAATATGTATGAAACTTTGCGGAAACATATGTGTGTTCTGCACACAATGCTATACATTTTACGAGTTATCTTCTCACATTTAGTTCACTTTCCTCTCTAATTTAGCCTTTCTCAACGTACTATTAGTTACCAAGATTTGTCATAAATTCCAAATATGTAATTGCTACGGGAGTGTCACGGGTGTTGAGAACATATACCGGGTGTCACAAAAATCCCGGGACGGCTGGATATTTTTTCATATTTTTCAGGGAGGTCAAGGTCATTCTTGAAGTAACTTTTAACGGGGAAT